>PVIC010041120.1:0-16821 GCA_004025085.1 Thryonomys swinderianus
AGGAGAAGGAGAAAAGGAAAGAGAAAGAGAGAAAGAGGAAGAGGAAAAAGGAGGGGAGAAGAAGAAGAGGGAGACTGATAGATACTAAGCCCTTGGGGCATTAGGTAGAAAAAGGAATGGGAAAATTTTCCTGGTATCAATAAAAAAAAGAAGGTTGATAAATAAGAGGTCAATTTAAAAACATTTTAAATGTATTTAATACATTTTTAAAAGGTTTACACTCAACCTGTTTTCACAGCACAAAGTACACGTTGTGTGTGAGTCACAGACACCCAGGGATTTAGCTCAGTGGCACCATACCAGCCTCTCAAGTACAAGGTCCTAGTTTCAATCACTCATACTGGGAAACAAATAAATTATATCAGTGATCTGTGCTTTGCATAATTTCTTCAGCCTACCTTGCACCTTCCCTACCTGGTTGTCAATCCAGTTTTTATCCTTATTGACATAGTGACTGGAGATCTCAGAAAATAACTTCCAGAAATCTTTCCACTTGTAAATATGAATAGGCTATTAAATTGGTGAAAAAATAACTACAACTTAGAAAAAGGTAGTAATGAATATTTTTCTAATAAAGGAATTCAAATATATAATATGGAGTAATACTTTACAGAAGAACAGAAACCAGAAAAAGACAATGAAATAAATAATTAGAAAAAAAATAGAGGGCCGGAGGGTTAGCTCAGTGGTTCCGGCGCCTGCCTCGCAAGCGCAAGATCCTGAGTTCGATCCCCGGTAACCACATATAATGCTGGGCGTGGAGACACGCTCACCAACAATCAATACCACATACCACAATGCCGGACGTGGTGGCTCATGCCTATAATCCCAGCACTTGGGAGGCAGGGACAGGAGGATTGCTGAGGTCGTGGCGGCTTGCCTGGGCACCATAGTGAGCTCAGGGCCAGCCTGAACTACAAAGCGAGACCCTGTCTCAAAAAGCAAGAAAAAAAAAATAAAAGCCTATAAATTAAACACTCCAGCAGAAAATGAAAGAACTTGAGATCTCAGAAACTGTTAGCAAGTGAAAGGTAGATATAACCATATGTTTCCTTAATTTTTTTTTTAGTTTGAACCTTTATTGGTAAATTATATATACACATCACGATCACACATAATACTGTGAATTTATATCAGCATATGACACAATTTAATTCTAATTTTTCCCATTGCTCTACTCACCCTACAACCCCCATCCCTATATACCTAAGCTTTGTTTCCCTTTTTTATTACCATCATATTTTTTCTTCCCCTCATTACTTACCCCTACACCCCAATTCCTTTTGAATATTTTCTATTTCACAATATCTACCATATATTCTAGAGCCCATTTATATCTTCAGTTTCTCATACTAGAGAAAAGATATATTTACAGATCTGTTTATTTTTTAAATATCTTGAAAGAATTGTTACAATTCTATCAGAGTTTTATGGTTGATTTGGTATATAAAGAAAATGTTCTAATTTGGTTAAAAAATGTTCCCCCAAAACTCACAGGTTCAGAGATGGTGCTTTTGGACCGTGATTAGATCAGCTGCATTGATAGGTTACCGTACTGATAATCTCAGCTCCTAGTGGCATCTGCTGTTAGGGGTGGGGCTGACTGGAGGAGGGAGATCACTGGGGAACATGAGCTGGAGCTTAGGCCACATTCTTGTGGCTGCCCTGATCTCTGGTTCTCTCCTTGTCTCTGTTTCCTGACTTCTGCTGCAGACACAGTCAGGATCCCCAGGTGGAGACAGATTAGAGAGCTGGGTCCCTTTCAGAAGTAGAGAGGAAATGTCTTTCTCACCGTACCAGGCTGCTGAGCTGACAACCTGGAGCTTGACAGGTTCTTTGTAGCTGCATTGATCCTTCCAGTAGGTTACTTCTCCCCTCCAAATTCCCTAATTAGTCCACCACACATAGCCCACTGGGAAGAGGCCAATAACCAGTCAAGCTGTGACCCTCAGAAGGAGTGAAGATGTGCCCTCTGCCCCATAACGCAGGACCACAGCCTTAGATTCAGCGATGAGCAGCTCTGGATCCCCCACTCACATCCCCACTATGATGTAAGGAGCTTTCTTCAGCCATTCCCTCCACCGTGACATTTCTGCCACTAGTCCACTGACCACTGACTTAACCCTTAAAACTGTGAGTCACCAAAACCTTTTGATTCAAGCTATGTATGTCAGGTATCTAATCACAGTGACAAAAAGCTGACTAATACAGAAAGGAGAATGTAACAAAATTATCAACTCGAAGAGAAAGTAAATGCTAATCTTACAAAGTGCACATCACATCTCATAAATATGTAATCACTGAGGAATGATCAGTAAGAAATGTGGTACAACACCGAAATGTGATAAAATACCGTTAACCACTATTTGCCATGGTAGGTAAATAACAGAATTATCACTCAAAAATGAAAACCTAATAATGTAAACAATCTTTTAAGTTAGTGTTTGTAAGTAGATGAAAGAGTTATGAAAGAATAATTGGTATTTGGAGGTATGAGGTATGAAATTCCTATTTTTCTTTAATAATTCTTGGGGATTAGGTAATTTTTTCTACTTATACAGAGGTATTTTTTTTTTCTTTTTGAGACAGGTTCTTGCTTTGTAGTTCACGCTAGCCCTGAGCTCACTATGTAGCCCAGCCAAACCTCAAACTCAGCAATCCTCCTGTCTCTGCCTCCTGAGTGCTGGGATTACAGGTATGAGCCACCACACCCGGCAGTATAGTATGTGGTACTGATTGTTGGTGGGCATGAGTCACCACGCCCAGCATTGTATGTGGTTACCGGGGATCAAACTCAGGACCTTGCACTTGCAAGACAGACGCTGGAACCACTGAGCTAAATCTCTGGCCCCACAGAGGTAATATTTTGAAAAAGACAATAATAAACATCTATAATAGGAAGAAAATACCTGCAAAGGAGGGCTGTTAACTTTCTAAAAATGGTTAAGCATTTAAACATAAAACCTTCTGATCTGATTTAAATTAGAAATAGAAATTTTAATCTTGGCAAACTGATAATTTCTGAAAATTCTTCAGTATCAAATCCTGGAAAAAATTTATCTGATGAATACCCTCAAGATGATACCAATAACTGGATAATAAAATTATTTTTCTTAGGAAATGCTTCTGCACTTTCAACAGTAGATTGGACTTTGGAAATACAACATGAGAATATATTTTAACGTCTTTTTGGGTTAAGTTTTGTCTTTTGTTAAAAGTTTAAAAAGCATTAATATCTTACTGGTAGCTATGTATCTCTGTGTAAATGTACGTGTTTCATGGTATGAGTATATTATTTTTGAAGAGTAATTTAATAAATTTAATTGAATAAATATGTAATCATTTTTCTCTTTAATTTTAGCTATTTATTAAACACTGTGAAAGATGAAAAATATTTCTTAATTATCACCAATTTTGGGAAAAAAAAACAATATCATATGAAAATAAAGTTATTTATTTTGAAATAAAAATATTCCAAGGTTGAAGACCAAAATCTTAAGAAGGTAACTATGTAAAAGTTGCCATGAAGTAAAGAGCTCTTGATATTTAGGTAAAGCAGAAGCAAATCAGCAGAAATTTCAAGTGGCAGAACAACTATACTAGTACAAATATTAGCATCGCTCAGAAATTAGGACATTGAAATTAACAGCAAAGAAGACTTTTTGTGGATATGTTTATCCATTCCTTATTGAAATATAACTACATCATTGTCTTTGTTAGGGTCAAAAGTTCTGTTGCCTATGAATCTCAGGATCTTTGCTGTATGATACACAATAGTTCTATTTATATTTTATTCTTGATTTTAACATTTCAAAATCGTATTTATTTTACTTAGTCTCATTGTTGTTGAGGCAGAATACTGAACGTGCAAGGTTACAGGAGGGAGGATTATTTTAGCTCGCAGTTGGGAGAGGTTTCAGTCCATGGTTGGCTGGTCCCAGCCAGTCTGGGCTGGCGAATGGCATCATGGGAGAAAAGGAATCCACGTGGGAACAGGGCGCACAGGAGGGACACAACACCAGGCGCAGTAGCAGCCTACCTCTCCCTCTCGTCCTTTCTGTGCTGTTGCCTTTTTGGGTGACAACAATATCAAGATGGACCTTCCCTCATCTCAGAATCACTTATTCATTTTATCACACAACCTAGATCCGGCAACATCCAAAGAGCCCCACTGATGACTCTCCACGTGGATCTGGGAGCCATCCACATATGAGCCATTGCAACATTCATTCCTATCATATTCATCCTTCCACAATCAAAGTAACGTGGATAGAACTTTTTTTTTTATTTGAATAGCACTACATTAGATAGTTTTGTATACATTAATCATTTTATCTCAACTATTTTCAGGTATAAAGTCATTTTTCTACCTTAACCTCTGTTTCCATTACTTTTATTTTTCTGTCAAACGCAGCGGATTCTCAAGTTATGACTGGCCTGACATACTAACAACCTGGGTGATGACAGGAATTTTTGTTGTAACTTACAAAGTCTCAAGTTATGACATGAATGTCAGCTGTTTGTGCTTCCAGATGGCCTCAGATACGATTTAGCCTGTAAAGAGTTCTGGAAGGAACATGACAACATCCTTTCCTGTGGGGGATGAATTGAGAAATCTTGGCCAGAGTCTCTCTCAGGACACAGATTTGGCTGTCTGCAAGAGAGAGACTGAAGGCTGTGAAGAGGAGTTTGAGCCTTCAATTTACCAACCTGGGTTTACAAGCAGCTCTTACAAATAAACTGAGTTCCTAAGTCAAGGGTCCACTACATCTGTATTTTAGACATGTGAAAGTCCATAGAATATATACAGCATAGTGGTGAATTTTGGTAGTAGATGAGTTTTCCCTACAGGGGACATTTGACAATGTCTGCCTAGCCCTTTGGTTGTCATCACTGAGGGGAAGTTTGGCCTCTAGTGAGTAAGGACAAAGCTTGTTATTTAGAATCCTATAATGCACAGCATAGTCTTGTTCAAAGAAGTCTGGTTCAAAATATCAAATTGTCAAGGTTCAGAATCTCTCTTGTAACATAAGAAATTTATATTTACTTATCTATATTCATGGAGTCTGTAAAAATATGGTCCAAACTTCCCACTGCCGTTAGGTTAAAGTAAACGAGGAATGATATGAAATCCGGAATACTCATTCTTTTCCCACAAGCACTTTTGGTCATGTGTGAAAGTGAAATAGCAGAATATATCATTAAAATTTCTGCCATGAAGCAAATAATGTTCCCCATTGGTCATGCTCATTACATCATATCTTGTCTAATGTAAAACATAAGAAAGTATTACTCCATTTTCCTATTTTTAGACATCAAGAATTGATGTGAGCAAGGGATTTGTGGGAGGATTTACATCCAGTAAGAGGAGGGGTTTTTACTGAGCTCCCTCTAGTCCTAGACTCAAAGCTCATGTTCTCATCATGTAATAATTTATATGTTTCTAGGGCATATAAAGTTGAATACTACTTTTTGTGACTTGTTACTTATCCAAGAAATTATATAATTATAAAGTGTTTAGTTCATTTGGTAGGAGTTTCATGTATAATATTAAAAGACAAATTTATTAAAATCCATGATATATTCTCAGTTGTTAGCTATTTTTCATGTCTTATGAAAAAACAATGCAAGATTTACTAATAACCTCATGAATATTTTTTCTATCACATCTTTTTACTAATTTTTGAAATAGTTGTATGTTAACATTTGGCTAAAGCATGAGAGTAAATATTAAGTGAGACATCTTAATATGTCCATCTGCTCCTTTTCTGAAATAATGGACAGGACACCCTCACCCAGCACCATAACGCTTACATGTTCACTTGGTGAGAATTCATCAACAGAGAAGATTCGGCATTTTCCTTGGTGTGTGGGGGGGAATAAATGCTTTCTCTAAGAACCTCATTATAGTCTCTAAGGCTGGTAAACCTGTGACACTAACTCTAAATTTCATGTGGAATTGGAATTCTTATTCAAGTTAGTTTTAATATAGAATGTTTAAAATTGTTTTGAGAACCCAACTGTGTTGTAATTGGTCTATTTCTTTTGAAAATTAAGATGAATTAAGGAGACTTGAGAGAACACATTTCAAGGTGAAGATCTCATTCATTTCATTTCTCTTCTCCATCTTTGGATAGAACATCTGAGAAAAGAGACTCCCACAGATATATGGGTGCCAAGAGCTGGTACCCTTGCTCACCACTGCTCTGTGAACTGGATCAGCATAAGCCCGGGAGAGCTGTTTCTTTCTTATCACTAATAAAAAAAAAAAAACCCTCAGGGCTCTTTTCGGAAGATGTTTGAAAATAACACCATGTTATTTGGGCAAAGATAGCTCACTAATTTCATACTGTGGAGGAAGACTGATTCATTGATTAGTCTCTTTTCCTCTCCCAGAGATAATGTGTCCAAGCACTTTTCTCAGTCAGGAAGGATGAGTAATCATCTTTATTTTAGTACCAGCTTTAATTATATGAAAACGAATTGGAAGTTGTGATGACACATAGATCTTATGATAAACCCTCAGCCAAGTGTCAGACATCATTTGCATTACAGATATCTATTAATAATGATTTATTTGATTCAAAGCTGTCTTACAGTTGATGGTTTGTGTTGTACTTTTGAAGAAATATCTGCTAAAGAATTTGAATTTGTAACATGCCCTTTAAATAAAAATTTAAATAACTTATCTTAGATTTTCAACATATGCTCTAAAGCTTTTTCTCTTTTCCCGAAGAGTGAAAATTTAGGAACTTTCAGTCACACAGAGGCAGAATATTTCATGCAGGCAGCACAGTTGGGACCTAGAACTGTTCTCTTCACTAACCTGAATTTGAACAACACTCCAGGGCCATTCCCCCCATAGTTGTTCTAAAAGAAAGAGAAATAAAAATAACAATGACCCAATAGCTTCTTGCTAGAGCACATGCATGTCAGATTGGTGCTCTGAACTTCAGTAACCTTTTCCCTCTTAAAGGTTCATAGATATGGGCTTCATGTCAGCCCTGTAATGTTCTCAGAGTGAATCCTGGGACAGGTACACCTGGTGGAAACTCCTGAGATGACTCAGCAGCCTGTCAATCATCCCTGCCAAACTTAACCAGACAATCTATGAGATACACCTGGAGTGGGAAGTATATTTTTTAAAAAATTCTGGAAGCCTTATTTATCTTTTTATCTTTGTCTTCCTGAAAAGGCATTTTGTTTCACACTATCCTTATAGTTTCTATTGGCACTAACTCACCTTGAACACTTTTTCCTATTATCTTCAATTAAATGTTGAGACTTACCTTTCACTATTATATGTTTACTCATAATTCTTTGCTCGCCTTACACAAGAGAAAGAAATCTACCTGTTAGGTCCATCATGTGGTATCATATCTCTCCATGAATTTGCTCAAAAACACACTAAAAAGATACATTTAAAATTGTATCTGGACAGCCGGGTGTGGTGGCTCATGCCTGTAATCCCAGCACTTGGGAGGCAGAGACAGGAGGATTGCTGAGTTCAAGGCTTGCCTGGGCTACATAGTGAGCTCAGGGCTAGCCTGAACTACAAAGTGAGACCCTGTCTCAAAAAGAAAAATTATAACTGGACAAAAAGAAAATATTTTTAGGCCAAAGCAAAAATCAACCAGACAAAGTTAAGCAAGCAAGAAACATTTTATTCAAGAGAGATCAAAGTGAAAAGTAAAATCAACCATACTAACACAAAGAATAGGGGGCTGAGAGCTTTTCAAAGTTAGTGGGGCCAGAATGAAATTTGGCATCCAGGGCTATCTACACCTTTTAATTTTCCTTATGAAAAGAAATTAAAAATTCTCACTGTCTTATCTTAGCCTCTTCTCATAAAAGACCTATACATAAAACAGGAAATGAGCATTGAGAACCCACCAGAAGAGGTCCTAAAAAATAAAGAAAAGTGAAATAAATCAACACTCTACTTTCAATTAAGGGGGACAGTGAGTCTTTTCAAATGTAGATGATTTCTCACTAAATCATTCAATAACTTCTCCTATGTACATTTTTTTCATCTAAAAACTGGTAATAAGATGATTCATAGAACATAAAATAAACTTTGCTATTGAGGAAAGTGTTACAATTTTTCCAAGTTGTCAAGTGAGAACTAAAACAAAATTATATTTAATAAAGAATTTGTATAATTTTCAGTAAGTATAAAGCTTGTTTTTTAAGAGGTGAGGTCAATTGAAATTCTCCTAAATTAATTTTATGTATAAATCTATAAAAAGACTTAAGCACACATTAATTACCTACAACTTACAGATTTGTAAGTTAGCTGAAAGACAGCAAAAGTAGTTGGGATATAGAATTATATTTTTTATATAGCACAAACATAGTTTTCTGTTACAGTAACCAGCTATCTCTATTACTTGCCCAAATTACCTTGTACTTCTGACATGCTATGATATAAAAATGATATGTATAATCAGTATAGAGATAGAGACTACAGAATTAGAAATATCATATGTAGTCGATCTATAATAAAAAGATGCATTCTACATGCTTTGGTAAATAGAAAACCATCAACTCTGTACACTGAAAAATACATTGTGTTTTCTTCACTAAGGGTGATTATACTTCTCTGATTTCCTACAAAATATAAATAAAAAATCTCAATCTCAGATGAGATCCTTTCTAATTCTTATCTTCAGGGCACATACAGGATATACAAAACCCACATTGCAAAAGGTTATTCTACCTTTCCACTTGTCCCTTAAGATTTTTCCCTAAGTGTTACAAATATGTGAGCTCATTTACTCTTTAAAACAACATTCTGAGTTGATGTTAATATACTGAGCAAAACCTATGATATAAAGATCAGAAACTGGACAGATTATACATCTCATGAATGAATCAACATTTAAACTCTGCCAGTTTAGGGGTTCACGATTTAACTTTTAAACTACAGGAATATTTGAGGAAAAGCATCCATGGAAATCAAGCAATATTTCCTTCAGAGCGATTCAGCAAATTTACTCTGAAGTTCATAAAGCAAGTTACAATAAGTCAATTTTAACGACTGGACTATAAAAACTCTAGCATTGGAATTTAAGCATATCCACATATTTTAAATAAACTTATATTTCTTTTTGTCAGATGCAACCCACACCCTTATACTCATTTTTATTTAGGTGAGAGAAGAAAATACGAAAAGAAAGATGGAGGAGTAACTAGAAATTTTAACATAAGCTATGGAGAGTCCTGTGCTTATTTTTTCTTATGTATTTTTAGTAAAGAGTTGTGCAACTGATTTATGAAATTTTAGTTTTTCTTCTAAAGGAAGATGAAATGTATTTGAGGAGATGAACACTTAGTCATTAAGTGTATATTTTTCATTATTGGAGGAAGAATACAAAATACGGTGCACACTGTATGTCATATTTGGTCAAATATATAAGTTTCCACTGTCTTTCCATATAATAGAAGTAATAGTCTCAGTAAAATACACAAACTAATGTTGGATCCTGTTTTAAAATGAGATGATAGGATATGGATGTAATAGGATTTATTTTTCCTCAGTCTGTCTTTCCCTGGGATAAAAGTGGAATAGATAATTGTAGACTGATTTCCAAATTATTACTTTCATTAAAGGCTTTCATAAGCATATAGTTTCTGTTGCTCTTCCTTGCTGCAGTCTAATACTATAGACTTCATACGCACTTTGGGATGCTGCTGTCTGCCCACATTATATACTGTTATTTGCTTTATTCGGACGGGTCCAAATGTCCTCCAAATGCTTTCTATAATTTTAACCCTATTTTTGTGCTCAGGAAGCCATAAGTGGAGAAGGAATTCCTCCTGAACTTAATTGAAACCTGAGTGTGGCCACTGCGTGTAGGGATGGGCAGTGACTGGATTTTAAGGAGCCAGTCAAGCGAGGAAGACAGTAGCAGAGAAACCAAACATAACAAAATAAATTACCTTTTGGGTCTTTATGTCATGCAAGACTATGAGTCTCAGACCTACCTTAGGCTATTTCAGCTCAAACTATGTATTTTTTGTGGAGTTATTTTTTTTAAAAAACAAACAGGAAGAGAATACTGAACTACGTGGAAAGAATTATATTGACTAAATTTCTATTCAGTTGTCATGGAAACCCTCCTATTTTCCATCATATGTGGACTATTAAGTGTTCAACTAAATGTGTTTTAATACAGACACCAATGCTTAAGGAGAAATTTTCCACTAAAATCCTTTGAAAGGACCACAGGTCTGATGTGCTTTAATATGCCACCTGCCATCCTTATGCTGGTATTGGATTAAAAAAAAAATATATATATATATATATATGTATGTATGTATGTATGTATGTATGGATGGATGGATGGATGTATATATGAGGCAAAAAAGAGAAATTCCCCATAATGTCATGATTCAGTGATGTTTCTAAAGATGGAGTACTTCACCACCAGCCAGTACCTGAGTCTTACTTGTAGAATCTGCAGCGACTACTGTCCAGTTGAAACCTCGGTGACGCACCCTGGATCTCTCCTGCAGGGACCCTCTGAAATGGAAACAACTCTGAACATCACAAAAAAACATTTCCCCAATCACTCTGCGATCATTTTCACTCTTTTATTGTTATAAAACATGTAAGACATTTTAAGACATCTTCCCCTCATTTCCATTAAAATAATTTATGTCATTCTACATTTCACACAAGTCCTCAAGGTATCACATAAATAATCACTCTATTCATACAGGTAGTTGATAATATGAATCCCCATCCTGACTTGTCTGAATATGTAAGGTTCTCCATACTGGTCTCGGTTAGAATTCAAGTACATAGTATTCCTTCTCCTAATTCCATGTTTCCTTAATTCAGAGGCACTCAGCTTATAATTGTTTATAGATTCAGATATTTAAACTGGTAAGATAAGTGAAGGTAATAGAAATTATGGAGCATTTGTAAACAAGGCTTTAGGTGGGAAAGACCAAGTGCAGGTGTGGCTCCATCACAGGGAGACTTGAGTTTCTGTTGAAAAACTGAGACTTAGCTGGGTAATGATTTGGTGATAGCTTTGGACCATGTTGGTGAGGGAAATCCGTGTTACTAATAGGAATCAAGTTTCTATAACTAGCTGAGAAGCTAATTGAAGGTAGCACTTTTTATGTGTTATTATAACATTTAAAAAGATTTGAAATACATTGAATAAAAAAGAACTAAAATATTGAATATCTTACATAATTACACAATTGTTGTAAGAAATCATTTAATATTTGTCTAAAATTATAAGGAGTCAACTTTTGTCTTCTGATACGCATTGCTTTATACTATAGACTAATAAGACAGGTGTAATTGTCCTAATGAAAAATCAGCTGCTTCTCAATCTTTTAATTAAAAAAAATTGAATGTTCAAACTGAGAAAGTCTGGGATTCTTAGAAATGCACATGGGAGACAGTTTGCTATTTGCTTTAGAAAATACAAACTGTTGAAACAGATAATTGAGACAGAACCTTTTTAGACCACACTATTTGATTTTTTATTTTTATTTTTATTTTCATGGTATCAGGGAGCAAATTCTGGACCTTGCCATGTGAAGCAGGCACTGGAACCACTGAGCTAAATCCCCAGCTCCAAAACCACACTATGTTTCCAGAGGAGAGACGTGCAAAACTCCAACTACGTTACACAAGCCTCTGGGTTCACTGTGCTGACTCATTCATGAGTCTCAGGAGCAATTCATACTTATGTGAAAGGCAGAGTTAGATCTTTTTGTGACAGCTCACACTCCAGAAGACAAAGCTCTGTCCTGTCCAAGGTGAATGAAATTGTGGCCCAGGGGAACAAGTCAGAATCTGCAGGACAGAGCAGACATCACAAATGAGTCATAAATTACAGTCCACATTAGCCACCCAGGCCAGAAAAAAAATTCTTCTATGGTGTTCTTTGACAACTCTATTAGAAAATAGAAATCAATTGTACTGTGTTAATTTATGATCAGTTTAGTCACCAAAAAGGTAATTAATTGTGAGAAAAACAATGCAAGCGAGGTTCTGTCACAGCTCCAGTGCAGACAGTTGACAACAGGGAGACATCCTTCTATTTTGGCCTTGGGGAGTGTTTCTATTTTTCTCCAAAGATGCAGTAGAAATAACAAAGTCAGCTTAATACTAATGGCACTATGATTAGGCTTTTGTTTCTAAATAGTACTTTAAAAATAATGCACTGTTTTCCCTGGCAGACCTAAATCCATAAAGTTTCTCCACTGATATGCATAATTCATGAAATTAAAGTTCTGATTTCAACCTGCACAAGGGCCTTCTGTGTAATGATATTTGTAGTTGACCATAAGTGCAAAAATATATTTGAAAAATGCATTCTCTTCTTCATGAAAGAAGTTAAAACTACATAAGATTTAAGTTTTCACTTTTTATGGAGTATTGCATGATGTAATTTCTGATCAGCTCAATATTATGATCTTTATGCAAATTAAAATGAGCTTTAAGAGTTGCTTTTTAAAGTATGTATTTTTCTTTATTCATTTTCTATTACATTCCTATTTTACACTTATTTATATGAATCGATACTCATAAATATTGTTATTTAAAATATATTACAGCTAGGCATGTTTGTGTGCACAGTAATTTCAGAATCAGGGAGGCAGAGGCAGGAGAATCACTGTAGGTCTGAGAGCAGAGTTGGCTATGTAGTAAGTCCAAGGCCAGCCTGAACTACATTGCTAGACTCTGTCTCAAGAAACAAAGAAACAAATGCAAAAATTGCAGTCTTACAACACTAATACTTCAACAATGCAGGAAAATCTATGAGATCTTGGATTATATAAACATATATACAGTAAGTGATGTGTTTTTTTAATAAAATGGAATATTTCTGTCTGCCATAAAGAATGATGAGATTGAATCATTTACACTCAAATGGACATACCTTCAGAACATACTCATAAGTAAAATAAATGGGCCACAGATGTGCAAATATTGTATATTTTCTTTGATATGAGAACCTGAAGCTATAAATGTGTTCTAGAATACATGCTTGATATTGTGAAATAGTAATATTCAAAGGGTAAATAATGAAGAAAGAAAAAAATTGATGGTAAAAAAAGGAAACAATGCTTGTGTATATAGGGGTGGGGGAAGGTATGGTGGGTAGGGGAGGGGGAAAATGAGAATTAAGTTGTGTCATATACTGATACAAACTCTCAATGTGTAATGTAATTGTGATGTGTATATATAACATACCAATAAAATGTCAAAAAATGATTTATAAGATGGTCAGACATATAACTTCCCACATATATTTACTTGCTTCATTAACAATAAATAGAGATGTATTTTTCATTCAGAAAAGTATCATTCAAAGAATGTAAATTTTAGACTTATGTCTAATTGTGTCTCACTACAAACTGTTTACATTAAATCTTCATTCTTAAGATCCTCAGAGTAAACAGCCCTGACTCATGAACAATGAGAACTAAATTCCTTTTAAAACTGTATTTTATTATTTTATGATTTTGAAATTTTAGTGGTACATTATATGTATACACCACAATTACACTCTACATTGAGAATTTGTATCAGTATATGACACAACTTAATTCTCATTTTCCCCCTCCCCTGCCCACCCTATCTCCCCCACTCCTATATATACAAGTATTGTTTCCTTTTTCACCATCCATATTTTTCTTTCTTCATTATTTACACTTAAGCCCCATTACCCTTTGAATATTACTATTTCACAATATCAAGCATGTATTCTAGAACACATTTATAGCTTCAGGTTCTCATATCAAAGAAAATATACAATATTTGCACATCTGTGGCCCATTTATTTCACTCATGAGTATGTCCTGAAGGTATGTCCATTTGAGTATAAATGATTCAATCTCATAATTCTTTATGGCAGAGTAAAACTCCATTTTATAAAAGAACCACATCTTCTTTATCCAGTCTAGAGTTGATGGGCATTTGGGTTGTTTCTAAGATTTAGCTATCACAAACTGAGCTGCTATAAACATGGGTGCACATATGTCACTGTGATAGGAATCTTGTAATTCTTCTGTGTATATCCCCAGCAGGGGAATAGCAGGGTCAAATGGAACCTCTAATCCTATTTTTTTAAGGAATCTCCACACTGATCTCCATAATGGTTGTCCTAGTCTACAATCCCATCAACAGTAGAGAAGGGTTCCTTTTTTTCCACAACCTCGCCAGCATTTGTTGCTGGCTAATTTCAAGAGCGCAGCCGTTCTTTGTGGAGTGAGATGAAATCTCAGAGTTGTTTTCATCTGCATCTCTCAAATGTAGAAGAAATGGAAAGATTCCTAGATCTAAATTCTTTAGTTACATTCTTCCATAAATAAACGTACAAATGTGTATCTTGATCACCAAATCTTCTCTTCTAGAACACTCACTTTTGAAAAATTTCTTATTCTTAAAAGAATTATGTTTAATGCTTATGTGAAATTTAACTGGATTTGTGAGTGTAATTGTATATGCAAATCTATATTTATAACTGTCTATATATTGGGGAATTCTTTTTTGTTTAAATGAATTCTTTATTGGTACAATTTATATACATCTCAAAATTACGTATAATATTGGGGAATTTGTACCAGTATATGAAAAAAGTTAATTCTCATTTTTACCCATATCCCTACCCACCCACACCTCCTCCCTTTATACATGCTCTTTTATTTTCTTTCTGTATTATATTTATTCCTTCCCCTCATGACATTCACACACCAAGTTTCCTATAGAAATGTCCCACTCTATAAAAGCTGTCATACTTTCTAGAGCTCATTTGCACCTACAGGTGTTCATACCAAAGAGAAGATCCGGAAATTGCCTATCTGTGATCTATTGATTTCACTTATTAGTATATCCTCCAGGTGTCTCCATTTGCACCTAAATGGATTGATCTTGTCATTCTTTATGGCAGAGTAATACTCCATTTTATTTTTAAAAAAAAAAAAACACATTTTCTTTATCCACTCTCCAGTTGATGAACATTTGGGTTGTTTCCAAGATTGAGCTGTCACGAACTGAGCTGCTATGAACAAGGGTGTACATCTGTCTTTCCAATGTGATTTTTTAAATTCTTTTAGGTATATTCCTAGCAGGGGTATAGCAGGGTCAAATGGGACTGCTAGTACTAGTTTTCTGAGAAATCTCCACACAGATCTCCACAATGGTTGCACAAGTCTGCAATCTCACCAACAGTGGAGAAGGCTTCCTTTCTCCCCACAGCCACGCCAGCATTCATTGTTGGTTGATTTTGTGATTGTGGCCATTCTTTGTGGAGTGAGATGAAATCTCAGTGTTCTTTTCATTTGCGTCTCTCGAATGACCAGTGATGTTGAACATTTCGTCATATGTTTCTTGGCTGCTTTGACTTCTGCCTCTGAGAAGTGTCTGTTCATTTCAGATGCCCATTTTTGAACTGGGTCTTTAAACTTGAGGAGGCTGATCTGTTTAAGTTCTTTATATATTATAGATAATAGCCCTTTGTCTGATACACAGCTAGCAAAGATTTTTTCCCATGTTGTTGGTTGTCTTCTAGCAGTACCAGCGACTTCTGTGGCTGTGCAGAAACTTTTCAGTAGAATGAGATCCCATTTGTTGATTCTTTCTGCTAGTTCTTGTGCTATAGAGGTTTTATTCATAAAGTCTCTGCCTAAGCCAATGTCTCCAAGAGTTTTACCAAGCCTGTTTTCCAGCAGGCTTATTGTTTCTGTTTTAATGTTTCAGTCTCATATCCACTGTGAGTTTAGTTTTGTGCATGGTGAAAGAGATAGGTCTAGCTTTAGCTTTTGGCAGGCTAAAGCCCAGTTTTCCCAGCAACATTTGTTAAAGAGGCTGTCTTTGTTCCATTGGGGATGTTTGGCTCCTTTGTCAAAGATAAGGTGGCTTAGTGTATCTGGAGTTGTTTCTGGGTCTTCTAATCTATTCCACTGGTCGTCGGGTCTGTTACTTTGCCAGTACCATGCAGTTTTTAACACAGCGGCTTTATAGTAGAGTTTTAAATTGAGGATTGCAATACCCCCTGCCATGTCATGGTTGCTTTTGCTATTCTAGGTTTCTTGTGTTTCCAGATGATTTTTTGCATTACTTTTTCTAGCTCTGAGAAGTATACCATTGGAATTTCAATTGGAATTGCATTAAATCTATATAATACTTGTGGGAGTATAGCCATTTTGATGATATTGGTTCTCCCGACCCAGGAACAAGGGATATCTTTCCACTTGCTGGTTTCCTTTTCTATCTCAGTTTTCAGAGTCTTATAGTTTTCAGAGTAGAGGTCTTTCACTTCCTTTGTTAGGTTGATTCCTAGATATTTCATTTTTCTGGGTGCTACTGTGAAAGGGATTGACTCCCCAATTTCTCTTTCAGTGAGTCTGTTGTTTGTGTGGACAAAGGCTGTTGATTTTTGAGCATTGACCCTGTATCCAGCAACACTACCAAATTTGGTAATTAACTTTAGCAGTCGTTTGGTTGAGTTTTTAGGATTCTCTAGATAGAGTATCATATCATCAGCAAATAATGCCAGTTTAACTTCTTCCTTTCCTATCTTTATTCCTTTTATATCTTTGTCCTGCCTGATTGCTATGGCTAATGATTCCAGTACTATATTGAACAGGAGTGGTGACAGCGGGCATCCTTGTCTCGTTCCTGACCTTAGTGTAAAAGGTTTCAGTTTTTGCCCATTGAGTATGATGCTGGCTGTTGGTTTCTCATAAATAGCTTGTATTAAATTGAGATAAAGTCCATCAATTCCAATTCTCTGTAGGGTTTTGATCATAAATGGGTGTTGGATTTTGTCAAATGCTTTTTCTGCA
>PVIC010041121.1:0-16337 GCA_004025085.1 Thryonomys swinderianus
TAAATAGTAAATAGGCTTCACGTGGGCAGTGCCCAACACCTAATTGGTAACTAATCTTCTATATTATTTACAACCAGTGACTCAAAATTATTGTTACTGCTGGGTCACACTTTTAAAAGATAAATATTTAAACTCAAGACAGAAGGTTGGAGTGGAATTCAAATGCAGGAATTAGTCAAGGAAAGGGTATGTGAAAATTTCATTGCAGTAGTTGAAATTTTCCATCACCAAAATAGAATTCTAAAAAAAGCCTCTTTATCCTTCAGCTCTTTCCTCTGAAATACAAGGATTTCTATTGGTTATTTTAATGAGGAATTATTTAAATTTATCAGTGATATAGTCAATAAGCATTTTATACCTTAGTAGACTTCTAGTCCTTTTCATCATGACTCTCAAATGATTACTTTTTCCTTTTCTAGCTTCATACATTTCTGGTGATGGAACTTCTGAATGGGGGAGAGCTGTTTGAACGCATCAAGAAAAAGAAACACTTCAGCGAGACAGAAGCCAGCTACATCATGCGGAAGCTCGTCTCAGCCGTGAGCCACATGCATGATGTCGGAGTGGTGCACAGAGATCTCAAACCCGAGGTAGAAAGCACTGTAATGTCTTCAGCGATTTAACCTCGCACCATTATTAAATATCCTCCAAATAGACGGGGGATCGCAGGGCAGTTGGGGTTTTTTTCCCACTAGGGCTCTAACATAGATACTTGAAAACGTGCTTGTTGTCTCTTGTTCCTTTTCTGTCATTCTAAAATAAATTTTTTTGCCAGCTGATCATCTTGGGGTTATATTTGTCAGTGTGAGCCTTTTATGGAAAAAATACTTTATGCAACAGTTGTAGACTAAAAATAGCAATGGAAAATTTTATAGCAGGAAATAATAGCCCTTCTATATGTATTCCATTTTGGAGGGAGTTGTTTTTAATAATGTATTCTCAAAGTTTATTTTTCACATGTGTAATCAAACTGATTAGCTTCTGAAGAGATCTATATAATTCTGTTCTACATACACACAAAGCATTGTCTTGGCTTAATAAAAAATTATGCCATCTTTATGTGTGCTTTTCTCAGACTATAATATTTATAGAGCTGTGCAGCAATGCAAAAAGAGCAGCTTTTTATATACTTCTTTCAAAAGATTATTAAAGAAAGTTCTAACTCAGGAAGATCCTTTATTAGTATCAAAAGTGTGAAAAGTCTTCCTTTTTGAAAATCAGAACAGTAATAATGTAAATTAAAAACAAAACCCAGTAATTTATAAAAAGAAAGCAAATGAATCATCCTTTACCCCAGGCAAAATTATATCCACTTTTTCTCTAAAATAGAAATTATTTTTTGTTCTCATGGGATTATAATGTGTTTCAAGTATATTTAAAATATTAATGCATTTTGTGTTTCTTTTTGGTTAAGCCACAAAAGAATACTTCTCCAGGAGCACTATATTTTTTTTTTTGCCTTTTTAAGTATCTTGAGTTATTAGAGGAAGAGAATGTTTTAAAAATGGAAATCTATTCATTAAAATATACAGCCATCCCACAGTCTCCATGGAAGATTAGACCTTGGATCCCCAACAGATACTCAAACCCAGGGATGTTCAAGTCCCTGATGTAAAATGGTGTGTTATTTGCATATAATTTACACAGATCCTCTAAATCCTCCCTATATCACTTATGATACTTAATGTAATGTAAATAGTTGCTACGCTGTATGGATGAGGGAACAGTGATGAGAAAAAAAATGTGTTTAGTACAGCTGCAATTTTTTTTAAGTTTTTGATCCTGGCTTGGTTGAACCTGTGGTGGCAGGACTTACAAATATGGCGGACTGATCCTAATTGACTTACTCCTTTGAAGCGTTTAAACTTCTATGTACTTTCTATTACTGTTATTCACATGACTAGTAATTAATCCTAAGTGAGTTGTGTTTTGTGAACGTGCAACTATGATCGCTCCCCCTCTGGTTCCTTCATCAAAGTTCTCACTCTCCCACATGACACCCACTGAAAATATGGCGCTCTGTACGTTGGAGATTAGCTGTCTATTTTTAAATGTGAAAGCACACCACTTAAATGTTTTCTTGATAGACAGGGAACAGGCATGTAGTTTTTTAATGGAAAAGATCTGTTCTATGACTGTATAAAATTCATTTTCACATGTTTTATTCTTTGATAACTGGCCATCTGTCATCTCATGAGTCTCAAATGAGGCAACTGTACTTTGCAGGGGGATTTAAATGTGCCTTCATACTTTCCTGGTAAAGAGATACTTGCGTAGCTTAATTCTTCCTTTCTTTCATTTGAAATAAAACAGAATTGTTAGATTATTGAGGGCACTTTACTATAATTCTAATCTTAAATTGAACCAGATTTTGGAGAAATGATAAAGTATCTTTCAACTAAGAACTTCATAATCATAAGAGTTTTCACTTTGACTTTTAAATGGCAGAGTATATTATTTTCAAATAAAAGTTTAATCCCTTTCCCATGAAGCATTTTAAAACCTGATTATTTATCATTGGGTTATGTGCCTTTCATTTTCCATGTAGGCAGAATTTTAGGTTTTAGGTGAGGATCAGATAAATTTAGAAGCCAACTGACATTCTTAGTTGGTTGCTTTGTATTTTCAAACTGGCCCCATCCTCTTGAATGATTAAGATAAGTTATATATGTGAAATTAGGTTCTAGAAGAACAGCAGATGAGGATGGAAAGGGACTGGCCAGGTACTTCTACCATTCCTGCCCATGTCTAGTCCACTCACGTCCACACAGAGCTGTCTGTGCCTCACTTTATGCCTGGGGGAGCAGGTAGGCAAATGAGATTCCTTGCTTGGGCATAGGAGGGATGGAGGAAGGTCACAGAGAAAGGGAGTGCCACATTCCCTCATCTCCTCCACATCAAGAACTAAATCAGGGAAGTCCTCTCCGGTCCTCATGTGGCATAAACTGAGGGGTTCCTCGGTGACATAGCAGCTACAATAAAGAGGGCAGATGTGCCGCTTGCTGCTCTGGGTAGCACGATACCTGACACTGTCGAGGGCTTTAAGTGTTATTTGCGGAAAGAAAATATCTATGGACTCCCGCTATGACTTTGATTTTCACAAATTAGAGAATAAGCACTGCATGACAGAAATTTTAGGAAATTCGGTTAATCTTTTTTGCTTTGCTTTCCTCCTACTCTATTCATTTTCCACTTTTAAATGAAAGACTCGGAAGAGTTTTCTTCTTTGTATAAAAGAAGCTATCTTTGATGTCTTTTATTTCAACAAGAAGGATGTTAACAAAGAAAATTCTATTCCAGAGCTGGGAATAACTTGGTCAATATAAAGGCAAAGACAGTATAATCACTTACTTTCAGTACTGACTGGATGTTCTGGTTAAAACGATTGACATTTATTATGTATATGACAAGCATAAACGTAGTACCATAAGCCTTCATAATCTAGAAGTTTGGGAAGATGTATGATTCAAAATAACAGTATCATCTGAATATTTGAGATGTATCTATACACATCAGAATAGGTTAAAATACTAGCTGTTTTGAAGAAAATATTTCTGAGCTGAGATGCATATCTCCACTATGTTTTAGTGAACTCTCCTAGATATTACATAGCTTTTTTATTACTTTATTGAGTGAACGAATAGACACATACCTCAGGGATATTGTAGGTTTGGCTCCAGACTACCGTAATAAAGCACAGATCACAGTAATGCAAGTCACAGGAATGTTTTGGTTTCACAGTGCACATAAAAGTTATTTTTATATTATGCTATCATCTGTTGTGTCTGCAATAGCACTCTGAAAAAAACAACACACAAATCTTAATTTAAAGCATTTATTGCTGAGAATTTTTAATGGCTCTCTAAGCCTTCAGTGCATTAGTTGTTTCACCAGTGGAGAGTCTTGCCTGAATGGTGACAGCTGTCAACTGATGGGCACAGGGTGGTGGCTGCTGAAGGTCAAGTTGGCCCATTGATTAACTTGACCTTTCGTGAAAGGTCTCTCTGGAGTATGTAACACTGTTTTATAGGATTTTGTCCTCAGTAGAATTTCAAAGTGGGAATCATCTTCTTTCAAGCTCTTGATGCTCTTCTTTTGTCCTCCCCCCATTGAATCACAAATACTCTTTAAGTTGCATCTAGGATAGCAAATCCTTTCCAGTAGGTTTTCAGGTTCCTTTGCTCAGATCCCTCAGGGGAATCCCTCTCCATGGCAGCAACAGGCTTCTAAAATGGTTTTTTTTTTTTTTTTTTTTTTTTTTTGAGACAGGGTCTTGCTTTATAGTTCAGGCTGGCCCTGAGCTCACTATGTAGCCCAGGCAAGCCTGGAACTCAGCAGTCCTCCTGCCTCTGCCTCCTGAGTGCTGGGATTACAGGTGTGAGCCACCACCGCCCAGCACTGTGGTATGTGGTATTGATGGCTGGTGGGCGTGAGTCTTCAGGGCCCTAGGATTTTTAGATCTCGAATGAGAATTGGCCTCACCTTGAAGTCGCCCGTTGCATTAGCTCCTCACAAGAGTCGGCCTGTCCTTGAGAGCTTTGACTTCTCTAGAGCTGTGAAACTCCTAGATGGCGTCCTCCCCAGCACAGTGGTGCTCCAGGTCCACTGAAAGTCTCACTGATGCGGCCGCCTCCATCAGTGATCTCAGCTGGACCTTCTCACTGCCTTGCTCTGGCTTCCACATCAGCACCTGCTGGTTCTCCTCACACTCTGATGCTATGGAAACATCATTCTTTAATCTTCATGTATCAACTTCCGCAAGTTTCACATTTCTCTTCTCCATTGTCCTTGCTTCTCTCAGCCTTCATAGAATTGAAGACTCAGGCACTTGCTTCTCTTTAGACTTAGCTTCATGGAAGGTTGTAGCTAATCTTCTAGTCAAGCCACTCAGACTTTCTTCATATCAGCAACAGGAGTCTTTTGCTTTCCGGTCTTTTGTATGTTCCCTGGAGTAGCACTTCTGATTTCCTTCAAGAACTTGGCCTTTGCATTCACAGCTTGGGTGACTATTTGGGCAAGAACCCAAGTGTTAGCCTCCCCTGGCTTCAGCATGCCTTCCTCACAAACTTAATCATCACTAGCTTTTCATTTATAGTGAGAGTCTTACGTCTTTCTCTTCAGTTGAACCCTTGGGGTGCATTGTGGGATTATTGCTTGGCTTGATTTTAATATTATTGTGTCTCAGGGACTACATCAATAATATACACAGAGAAAATGTTCCATAAAACGGAGTAGCAGATCCCCTGATGTCTTAATGAGAAATTAACTGAAGTATTGGTATCTTACAGAATTTGTTGTTCACTGATGAAAATGACAACTTGGAAATTAAAGTAATTGATTTTGGGTTTGCACGCCTCAAGCCCCCTGACAATCAGCCACTGAAGACCCCGTGCTTTACTCTTCATTACGCAGCTCCAGAGCTCTTTAATCATAATGGCTATGATGAGTCCTGTGACCTGTGGAGTTTGGGCGTCATCTTGGTGAGTTCATTTTACCAGTCTTTACACCTGCCCAGTGCTTTAATATCCTCCACATTTCATACTTTGTCTGTCTCTCCCTCTCTCTGCTATTTTTCTTAAATTTATGAAGAAAATTTCAAATTGGTTTCTTTTCTGTACAGCCATTTAAAAGCCCCAGCAAAGAGTATTTCCATTTCTTAAAATTTAATTTGATTTATTTTGAAATATTGAAGATACCTGTGACTTATATGAATGGAAGTTATATGTTTTTTTTTAAAGATGTGATAGTATATTTTCATGAGACATACTGTCTTGGATAGAATGTAAAAATAGAATTATATGTTTATGTGAGACATTTTAACTATTCTGTGAAATTTCAGACTGCAAATGTAATTAAAGTAACAGGGTAAATTAATGAATTAATAGCTAAAATCAGAAATATTTATGGCAATTTATAGTAATCTTGGGGAGCATGCTTTCCAAAAATTTGCCTGGCTGCTTTGATCAAAAATGAACCTAAACTAGGAAAATCTCAATATGTTTTTACCTCAAAATAACTTTACTTTTTCTGTATGTAATTTGTAATGCGTGCTCTTAGGAGAAATTTACAGACAGTGTAGCAAGAGGGAAGAAAGAAAGCAAAAGCTCAAATTTTACCATTGAAACATGTTTTTCAGCTTCCCTCTTTGGCCAGCCTCCACTCACTTATATGAATATGTGTTTTATACACTTTTATGTGTTTTTCTCCTACATGTACATATATGTGGGGGTTTTAGAAAATGAGATTTTTTTCTTTTGAGACAGGGTCTTTTTTATAGTTCAGGCTGCCCCTGAGCTCATTATGTAGCCCAGGCTAGCAATGAATTCACAGCAATCCTCCTGCCTTTACCCCCTCCTGAGTGCTGGGATTGCAGCTGTGAGCCACCACACCTGGCATTGTGGTATGTGGTACTGATTACTGGTGGGCATGAATCACCACACCTGGTATTGTTGTATGTTCTTACCAGGGTTCGAACCAGGGACCTCGCACTTCCCAGGCAGGCACCAGAATCACTGAGCTAAATCTCCAGCCCGTAAATGAGATTTTTCAATACATGTAGTTTGACTGTCCAAAATCCATTTTTCATTTCTTTACTATTAAGCAGTAAGCATTTTCCCATTTTTTCACTGATTATAAACTCTACAATAATAAATATTTTTACATACATATTTGCATTTTCTCATTATTTCATTGGGACAAATTCCCAAAAGAAGGGCAGATGCATTTTGATTTCAACATAGAAACCTGGATTTCCTTGTAGAAAGATTTATTGGGTTACGTTCCAGCTGTGATGAAGTACTTTGGGTGCTACCAGTTTTTATTGTTTACATGCATTTCTACGATAAATACTCAGCTTGAGTTTCTCTCCGCACATGTGGGTGGGTATTTGTATTTTCCTTTGCACGAGCTGCTCTTTATGAGCATTGCCCATTTTCCTTCGGAAAGATTCTTCCTACTAAATTGTAAGGACTTTAATCCCTCACTTAACATCGACATTGGAAATGTTTCCCTGATTTATCCTTGGTTTGGAAACTTTGTTTAGAATAGGAGGGGGTTGGGTTTTTATTTTTATAGGGGTTTACAGAGAGATTTTGTTGTGTTTTGTATTTATTTTACCATGTATTAAGATACATCAGTCTCTTCCTTTATGGTACGTGGTTTTCATGTTTGATTGTCACTGCACACCTACCCATAGCCTGATATTATAAAAATATTCTCCTAAATTTTCCTCTAGAATTACTCCATTTTATTTTTGTCCTTCAATCTGTACTCCATCTGGGATTTATTTCCGTGTCAGTTTGTTTCCCCTCATTGGCTAACCACTTGTTCCTGCAGGATGTTGCTTCTTTATTTTTAAGTTTTATATGTCTTTCATGTAAGCAGTTTTAAGCTGTCATTTATTATTTTCAACTAAAAAGTTGCTTATGAGTAAGATTATTCTTTGTAAACAACCAACTTTTGTAGATTCAAGAGTTCTAACGACTTAAATTGATGACGTTATTATTGGTAACAATGTCCCCCAAATATAGTTTTTCATTTTTAGTATTAACTTTCTTTTCTCTTATAAAAGAGACTTCGTTCTACATCTAGATTAATTATGACCTTCAAACTGTTAAAAGTTTTAAGAGTCTTATTAAACATACAGAAAGGTATTTTGGTGCCTCTGAATGTCATTGCTAGGGAAATAACTTTCCATAGCTGCATGGATAGAAGCAGTGCCTCCCTCTAGATCTAACCCTCAAATTGTTTAGAAACACAGGACACAAGCCAGGTTAAATGGTACCACAGACTATAGTCACAATGTCTGGACAGACTGTCTACAGTTGGTGGACAGATCACCAATTTCTTAGGCAAATAAATTGTGAGAAGAGATTGTGGGAACCTATATATATAAAGACACTTTTAAAACATAGTTTATTGGGCCGGAGATTTAGCTCAGTGGTTCCGCTGCCTGCCTAGCAAACTCAAGGTCTCTGGTTTGATCCCAGTAGCCACATACAATGATATATTGGGTGTGGTGACTCACGCCCACCAGCAATCAGTACCACACCCCACAATGCTGGGCATTGTGGCTCATGCCTGTAATCCCAGCACTCAGGAGGCAGAGGCAGGAGGATTGCTGAGTTTGAGGCTTTCTTGGGTTCCATAGTGAGTTTAGGGCCAGCCTTAACTATAAAGTGAGATCCTGTCTCAAAGAAAAACACAGTGAGGGAAATTTAAACATTGATAGATGCCGAATGATGCAAAGGAATTATCACAAGTATTTTTAGGCATGATGATTGTATTATGGTTATAGTTTGTAAAAGTCTTCCCTTTTAGAGATACACAGTGAAATAGTTACAGAAGAAAATGAACAGAATTAACCCCTGAATTAAATTTTCATGAAAAGGGAATACATTTGAGTCAGGGATTTAGCTAAGTGGTATTGTATCTACATTACAAGCACAAGAGCCCAAGTTCAATTCCCAGGGCAAAAAAAAAGAGAGAATGCATTCCAAAATGAATGTATATCTTCAGTCATATAAATACAAAGCCTGAAGTATCCTACAGCAAGCACAAAATTTATTTGGGGGCACTTGATTTGCCTTTGAAATGTATGGCCCTTTTGAATTTTAATTTTGTATCCGGTAAATGTGAGTGTGGATATTTTAACCTGAAAATAAGTTATATTACCCTCATTGAATAAAATCAGTAAAATCCAGAAAAAGATATCTACATGTACAATGTGCCTTTGATTACAATAATGTGTGCCATACATGTACAGTTCCTGACATGTACAGAACTTTAAGTCGTGCTTACCTAGCATATTAAGTTGCTTGTACAGTTATCACAAAATACCACACACTGAGTGGCTTAAAGGACCAAGTTCTATTTTCCCACAGTTCTGGAGGCGGCTGAACAGACCGCAGTGAGGTGCCTGGGGTAGACCCTCCCCTTGGGTTACAGCTGGTCACACACTTGCTGTGTGCTCATGCAAAGAGAGTTTTCTGGTGTCCACTGTCTTGAGGATGAGAACCCCACTGACTTGGGGCCTTACCTGGATAACCTCATTGTAGCCTTAATTACCTCCACAGAGGCCTGTCTCCAAATATAGTCAGATGAGAGAGTAGAGACTCAAGCTATGAATTCAGGAGGGAATATAAAAGTTCAGCACTTAATTCATAGGTTTTAGAAAACATGGGATAGGAAAATGTAGGATAACTTAACCTATAAGGTGGCCCATAAATTCCACTTAAAATATATTTTGGAAGTGTTTTATTCTTAAGACTTTAATTTTTCATTCTGTCCCCAAATTTTTATTTTGAAAATTTAAAAACTAGGGGCCGGAGATTTAGCTCAGTTTTGGCACCTGCCTAGCAAGTACAAGGTCCTGAGTTCAATCTCCAGTAACCACATACTACAGTATTGGGCGTGGTGACTCACACTCACCAGCAATCAGTACCACACACCACAGTGCCAGGCGTGGTGACTCACGCCTGTAATCCCAGCACTCGGGAGGCAGAGGCAGGAAGATTGCTGAGTTCCAGGCTTGCCTGGGCTACATAGTGAACTCAGGACCAGTTTGAACTACAAAGCGAGAGCCTGTCTCACAAAAAAAAGTTTTTAAAAAAAGAACAACTATGGAGATATACCTATGTATAGATAAATACATATATATCTGTATGTATATCTGTCTCTGTGTATGTATTAAATGTGTCAGTATGGGAAAAAGGGAACCTGACCTGACAGCAAGTCAGAAGAAAATTTAAAAAAGAAAATTTAAAGAACTAGCGCCGGAGGGTTAGCTCAGTGGTTCCAGCACCTGCCTTGCAAGTGTAAGGTCCTGAGTTTGATCCCCGGTAACCACATACAATGTTGGTCGTGGAGACTCATGCCCACCAGCAATCAATACCGCATACCACAGTGCCAGGTGTGATGGCTCACTCCTGTAATCACAGCATTCGGGAGGCAGAGACAGGCGGATTGCTGAATTCGAGGCTTGCCTGGGCTACATAGTGAGCTCAGAGCCAGCCTGAACTACAAAGTGAGACCCTGTCTCAAAAAAAAAAAAAAAAAAAAAAAAAAAAAACTAGAGAATATAGAATAGTGGTACAAATATGTAACATTTTGGTGCATTTATTTTTTTCTAACTTTCTATTGTGTACATAACCTTCTCCTCATACTGACACATTTAATACATACACAGAGACAGATATACATACACATATATATGTATTTATCTATAGTTATATCTCTATAGTTTTTTTTTTTTGAGACAGGTTCTTGTTTTGTAGTTCAAGCTGGCCCTGAGCTTACTTTGTAGCCCAGGCAAGCCTGGAACTCAGCAATCCTCCTGCCTCTGCCTCCCGAGTGCTGGGATTACAGGTGTGAGCCACATGCCCGGCATTTCTGGTATGTGGTACTGATTGTTACCACCCCCAGTGTGGTCCTATGTGGTCACAGGGGATCGAACTCAGGATCTTGCGCTTGCTAGGCAGGCGCTGAAACCACTGAACTAAATCTCCAGCCCTCTCTATAGTTTTTGTTACACCGCTTGCAGATAATTTGCAGGCAGAAAACTACTTTCTTTTTTCCCCCTTACTACAAAGGTTTGAACCCAGAACCTTCGCACACAGCTGCATCCTCAGGAAGCTGGGCTAGAACTCCCAGTCCTCTTGCCTCAGCCTCCCAGAGTACTGGGATTACAGGCGTGCACCACCACCCCCAGCCCGGAAAATAATTCTCTGCAGAAGTTGATTGCTGGCTGACTAACACTGTAATATCCTTATTCCTCTTGGAAAGAAAAAACTACTGTAGTAACTAGAATGCTTTTCAATCGTGATAACACCAAAAGCTGCTGTACTACTCCATTTATGAGACATAAGAATGTGTTTATGACTTCAGCAATATGATCACATAATTTAAAACCCAATCAAATTTGTTGTGAAGTTGGCGAATTGTGCCGATTAGGTCAGCAGCAGGCTGCCTGGCATGGCTGGGACCGTGATCCCGCAGTCTCATTCTGTCTTCCTTCTCTCTACTGTAGTACACAATGCTGTCAGGGCAGGTCCCCTTCCAGTCTCATGACCGAAGCTTGACGTGCACTAGTGCGGCGGAAATCATGAAGAAAATTAAAAAGGGAGACTTCTCCTTCGAAGGGGAAGCCTGGAAGAATGTATCCCAAGAGGCTAAAGACTTGATCCAAGGTGAGAGTACCATGAAGTGTGATACGCTGCGTCACGTGTCCTGACTGAAGAGCATCGTCCCCGTCACACAGGCGTGTGTTCACGTTGCACGTGTGCGCCCACAGGTTACTGGGTGACTGACTGTCTTCACCCTCGTTTTCTTATTACAACACTCCCACACTGATCTGATCCGTATTTCCAACCTGAACCGGAGTGTGACTTCCACGGCATCTTAAGTCTCGCATCTAAAACAAACCTCTACTTCTCCACTCTCCTTTTTCCTAACCGTGTTCCTCCTGTCTCCTTCTCTTGGACGGCGGTGCCACCCAGACACGAGGTCGCTGAAACAGGAAGCGGGGCGTCACCTGGCTGCCCATAGCACCTTCACCTTCCACAGCCCGTCACGTAGCCCTGCAGGCTCGCTAACCGCCCCTTCCCATTCACAGGCCCTTGCTTTTATTCTTGCCGCCATTTCTGGCTAAAACCCTGCAGCACCCTTTCACTTCCTCTGACTTTACCTGTCCGTCATCTATGACCAGAGTGACACATTTGACTGTGATTCTTGGCGGGTAAGAATCTTTTAGAGAAATTTCTGCTAGCGTCAGGTGAGACTCCCTCTCGGGTACTCAGGAAGCCCTTCGTGCCCTGCCGCCCTCTGCCTCCTTGTCGCCCTGGCCATTGGAATACTTGAATTGCTCAAATGTGCCAAGTCCTCAGATCTCTGCATCTCCCTACACTGAATCGTGGGAGCCCCTCCAGTCTTCCCCACCCCTCCTCTTCGGGAGGAGTCCCGGGTGCCCCCACTCCGCAGGCCACAGCCTTCTCAGCGCCTGCTGCCTCACTGTGCACTCGACCCCTCATGTTAGCACAGCTCTGTCCTTGTGTCTCCTGCTCCCTCCCCCGTGACTCTCCGCCTCCAAGTCCCCGTTGCCGTACTTTGCTCCCTGAAGGTGGAAGGCGGTTGCTAGATGCCTGGCATGTGAATGAAGTGGGCTTGGAGCCCTCTGTTCACGTGGGGCTCACCGGTCACCAGTGGGAGTCTGTTTCAGATGGCGATTTTATCTTGTGAGCTTAATACTAGCATCCAGTGCCCACTAGCAGACTTAAACGAGCATGAAATGCACTTAGCTTTGTAGGAGTCGAACACTTATTGAAACCATCGTTCCATGCGAATATAATTGAAATTTAGGCGTGACGTCGGTTTTCAAACTGTTCGAAATGGCAAATCCTAAAATATTTTATTGATCCCCACAGGACTTCTCACAGTTGATCCAAATAAAAGGCTTAAAATGTCTGGCTTGAGATACAACGAATGGCTTCAAGATGGCAGCCAGCTGTCCTCGAATCCTCTGATGACTCCGGACATTCTGGGATCTTCAGGAGCTGCTGTGCACACCTGTGTGAAAGCAACCTTCCACGTAAGGCCTGCACCGTGAGCACACCGGTGGCTCATAGCCTCAGACCGCCTCTCCACGAATACGTTTAAAATTGTGTGTGTGCCCAGTTTTCTCAGTTCCCAGGGATGCTGGGTTGTACAGCATCGATGCGGGCCAGCCCACACCCATGGGAGGCCGAGGAAAGTCAGGGCCACGTTCTCTGAGGAGGGGCGAGTCTACTCCGTTGGGAATTTGTGGTCAAAATGTAAATCTCAGCAGAACCAGTCACATATTGGAGAAGGCGCTGGTGCAGGAATCTCCAGTCAGTCAGTGTTTCTTATTAGGACATGGCGCTGACACCTTCAACAGATTTCTCCGGAGCTGAAAGTGAAGCGTAGTGGTAGGTCCTTTGCCTGAGGTTAAGTCCCCTGTAGCACACTGAAACACACACACACACACACACACGTACACACGGACTCCTAGGTGGCCCATGTGCTTTAATGAACACATACGACCCTCAGACATTGTTTCCCATGAACCTCTCTTCCCTGCCAGCAAGTTCTCAGAGCTTTGTTCCCAGCACAACTTGAAGCTGTTGCGTCAAGGGAAAGTTGTCTTCTTGTGTCCTTTGGAGAAATTTTTTCCAGTTTATGCCATAAATGGCATAAAATTTGAGTGCTTTCGTCTTCACAGAGGTGCTCTCTTTTCTTCCCTAGGCCTTTAACAAATACAAGAGAGAGGGGTTTTGTCTTCAGAATGTTGACAAGGCCCCTTTGGCTAAGAGAAGGAAAATGAAGAAGACCAGCACCAGCACGGAGACGCGCAGCAGCTCCAGCGAGAGCTCGCACTCTTCCTCCTCCCATTCCCACGGTAAAACCACGCCCACCAAGGCGCTGCCGCCCAGCAACCCTGCGGACAGCGCCAACCCAGAGACCCTCTTCCAGTTCTCGGACTGAGTAGCAGAGGACGGGCAGGGATGCCAGCGGCGATCCATCGCGCCTTCATTTCCCTCCGCGTATGCCTGAGATGATGCTCTGTGCTTTAAAACAAAGTGTCTCATTGGTCTCATCGGAATCTGCCTGTTCATGATTTTTTTTTCTTTCAGGAAAACCTGTAGGTTATCCTCGTCCAAGAGCACTGGACAGAGAATGTTACTGTGAATAGAACATATGTGATGTTTTTAGTGACCTACCATAATGACAACAGGACCAGTTTTGAAAGAACAAATAGTTTCTGTAAATGTAAGTAGGGACTAGAGAGATTGCCCACAACAGGAGTCACCGGTTTTTCGGGCATCTGCTAGCCAGACTTTGCTGATGCTTTTGCTATGCCTGGTGGACCAGGTGGGCTTTTAAGAGATTGCACCCTTTGGATAGTGATTATCCAAGATAAAGGTCTATTTCGAGCAAAGATTCTGTATTTTATGTGTGACATATACTTATCTCTTGAGAAAGAATTTTAACTTATTGTTTTTATTTTATTGTTATATATGATGATAACGTGCTATTATTAATCTTTTTCTAAAAGTTTTAAAAAAAGAGATATAAGAACTTCTGGTCCCTTGCTCTGCATTTGGGATCCATCTGCGATGCATGCTACGCTGTGTATGTTTTTAATTTTGCACTGCTCTTTCTGGCAGTTTGTTTAATGGTTATTTCAGAGTATTAAGGTACATGTCTATCTGTGTTAAATGATATTGCACTTTATAAAAGGGTGTGAATGAAGCAGTCTGTTTTATAAAGTGCACTGTCTAAAGCATATGTACTGTATTTTTGCCATTTTTCCATTATCTACTTAAAATTTGTCCTTCTACCCCTTTTCTGCTTTGTTTGCAACAAGTAGAAGGGGGCGTGTTGTATGATGCGTCCTCAGGCACTTGTGCACCAGTCTGAGGAAAAACTAAAGGGAAATTATATTCAACACTGTGCTTCATATTTGTACACTGTGTTGTACTACAGCGAGACTTTCCTCCTGTAGACATTTATTATGTACATAGTATTTTCGAATCATACCTTTGACTTGTTTTGAAATTGTTCTGTTAAACTTTGAATCCAGAAAGCATTATTTTATAAACTTATGCAGAGCACTTTTATTGCTCCAAAGTTGTGAATTCATATGGAAAACACGTGCTATGTAATGAGGACATTTCACTGAAAGATTGCTGCATTTTAAAATACAATTACTTCATTCCCTATGCAAAAAAAAAAATGAAGTGTCAGAATTTGTATGTTATGCTTTCTTTTCAAGCCATTATGTGAAATATCAGGACTGAGAAAAGAGGTCTTTGTTATGTTTACAGGAATCATGCTTAAAAGGAGAATGCCCAACAAGTTTATTTTATAGTTTTTGTTGATGATAACCTCTTGAGCTTTATGTTGGAATTTGGGCATGGTATTTATTTATCCCTTTCTTGAGGTAATAGCAGCATTAATTTCAACCAGTTATGGATACTAAAAATATTGCACTCTATGTAATGAAATTATATTTATTACTAAATCAGTGTCTATATTAATAGCACAGGCAACAAAATGACAACTATTAAAATATTTTCAAAAAATTGTATTATCATGTCCACATTTCTGTCCACAATGGCTCTTGGTAATCATTTTTTAATATTTTTTCACTGACCTAAATGGCTACATAATTCTCTTTTAATCAGTGAAAGTTTTGTGCTTCCAGATTTCAATCATTCCTAAAGAGGATAGGAGATCGTGTGCGAATTATTCTTTAACTAGCTAATTTGTAAAATGTGATGTCATCATGTACAAGTTTATAAGAAAATGTTCTTTTTTGTTTTTTTTTTTTTTTTGCTTTTTGAGACAGGGTCTCACGTTGTAGTTCAGGCTGGCCCTGAGCTCACTATGGTGCCCAGGCAAGCCGCCGCGAACTCAGCAATCCTCCTGTCCCTGCCTCCCGAGTGCTGGGATTACAGACATGAGCCACCACGTCCAGCATTGTGGTATGCGGTGTTGACTATTGGTGGGCGTGTCTCCATGCCCAGCATTATATGTGGTTACCGGGGATCGAACTCAGGTCCTTGCACTTGCGAGGCAGGCGCCGGAACCACTGAGCTAACCCTCCGGCCCAATGTCCATTTATTTTTACACTGATATATTTGAGCTCTATTCGAGCCACTTTTTAAACTGTGTCACATGGTAGAAAATGAGTTCTGACATAGAAAGGGAGGGGACTCTATTGCCGACAGAACATCATCCAGAAAAGTGGTCAGACACTATACCCCAGGGCCTGCTGGTGTGATCGACCCATCTGAGAGCACTGCAACTCGGTGGGTCTGATCTTCATCCCTTCTCTTGCATCTCAGCCTGGCGGGCCCTGGCACGAGCAAAGGCAGGCAGAGTAAGAGGAGGGAGAAAAGATAAAGCTCTCAGTCACCTGCTGCTCCAGCCTGAGTCACCTGGAGCGGGCTTGGAAGAAGCCTGAGAGGCACAGCCACATCCTTGCCCGACGTGACACACCACAAGCAGCCTTTGGTGCTACAATTGTGGAAGCTAAATTGTGTGTAGACTTTCCATTAGTGCCTTAAAATTCCCAGAGCTTTTCCTTGGAGTATGTCAAAACCAAACAGTAAAAAATACCTCTATCAGAATATTAAATGAGAAGGACTCCTTTGATATTAGGAATAAAGTAGATGCAAAAAACATATATACATGAAGTACTCTTTATGTTACTAATTTTGGGGATGAAGTTCAATCACCCGCTCCCTTCTTTCCTGTTTGATGGTATGGTGTGTGATTTATGCCATCATGAATCTTGAGCCATGTATTTTCTGACTGTG
>PVIC010041122.1:0-16369 GCA_004025085.1 Thryonomys swinderianus
CTTTTCTGATCTTTTGGCCTTAAAAAATAGGAATACAAAGACGTCTTAAATCTAAACCTTAGCTTTGTTTTCAAATATGTTTTGAGTTTGTTTTAAATGTTAAAGTTTACAACCTTAGGAAAATTATAGAGGTATTAAAATAGAACAACTTATATTTAAAAATACTTTAGTGAAAAGATATTAATCTCCTTATTTAAAACTCACCTCTTTTTACTGTGAGAAAATAATCTTGGAATTCAGCTTAATTTTTATTAGCTTACCTCTTTAATATCTTTATAAACAAAAGCTATTTAATCATTTACAGTATTTTAAGACACCTAGAAAAATGTTAATCAGTATTCCTTCACTATGACAGATATCTGAGATAATCACCTTATGAAAGTCCTGTTTTGGTTCACATTTTAGAGGCTCTGTACCGTAATGTCAGCCCTGTTGCTTTTAAGCCTGTGGTGAGGTGGCACATTATGGCAATAACTTGTAATAGAGCCAAACCTCTTCTTTCATGCCCAGGAAAGAAGAGGAAGGGATTGGAGTCTTACTTGCCCCTTCAAGGCCATGTCTCTAAATGGTGTGAAGCTTACCCTACAGGCCCTATGACCTCCCAGTACTGTGAGGAGGAGTCTTTATCATATAGACCATTAGCAGGAACTTAAGGTATAAACAATAGCAGTAGTTATTTTCATAGTCATCACTCTAGGAATAGTTCTCAAATATATAATAATTTTTGACTCTTTGAATTTGTTTTATTTTGCTTCAAGCAGAGTATTTTTATATAGCTAGTTTCAGGTTTTTTTTGAGTGACATTTAATCATTCTTTAAAAATAAAATTTTCTTATAATTAAACTAATTTAACATTTACACTTAAAAAAAACTTTAGAATAAAACCTTCCAAAATTCCCTAGAGTTAATTGGGGGGAGTTTATTTTGGAGAAAGAGAGAGAGAATGCATCTGTAGGTCTATGTCTGTCTGTCATGTCTGAGAAGTATATTCTCTAAATTTTTGCTCAGAGTATAGCTTTAGTTGTTCTTTGCTTTTTTTTTTTTTTCAACAGTGAATTTAGTAAAAATCCCCATATTGTGAGTTTTGTTGGAAATCAGGTAACTATAAGAAGAGCAGATGGCTCCCTGGTACATATCAGCATTTCACCATATCCTGCTATTCTCCATGAATACATAGGCAGTTCAAAATGGGAGGATGCTGTAAGACTTTGCCGCTTTGTTAAGGTACTTTACATTCAGATCCATATTGGGAAGGTATTGTCTGCAGGCCTGACTTTGTGTAAGATGGGTAATGATAATATCTAAGGGCTAGAAAAATTAATACAATTGTATCTTTTGTTTTGTAAATGAATACAAAGAAATAGATGTTCCTGTTTGAACTATTCTTTGAAGAAGCTATCATTAGACCAGTAGTTGCTGTATCATAAAAATATTATTTTATCATTTGAAAGTCTTCCAGGGAAGTTTTTTTAAAGTCATGTTCCTAGCCAGGCATAGTGATGCATACCTCTTGTCCTAGCCACTTGGGAGGCTGAGGCATGAAGACCACAAATTGAAGGCTAATCTAGTCAACTTTATGAACCCTATCTCAAAATTTTTAAAAGAAGCTGGGATATATCTCACTAGTAGAGAATTTGCCCTGCATGCATACCACTATGAGTCATCCTAGTCCCTGCCTCCACCAAGTCAGGTTATTGAGTTCTGCCATCACAGAGATACTAATTCATTAGATCTGTGTTCAGGAGGACTGGGCATATTTTTAAGTTCTTCAGATGATTTTTGTATTATTTATGTTAAAATCTGCTTTAGATCAGCATTTTCCAGCTTGGTTGAATTCAATATTTTCCAAAGATGTTTGAGCATAGATCTCTTATCAAGTATCAGATAATATCACTTAGTATACAGTTTAGTGGGGTAGTATTTAGACTGTTTCCCTTACAGTGGGTTACTTGTAAGTTACAGTTTTTGTCACTTCATCAGGATGGCTGAGCCAGGTATTTTAATGACTGGACTAAATTATTTTAAATTAAAAACTAAATTCTTGGCCTGTGTCTGGAGCTCAGTGGTACAGTATTTGTCTAGCACCAGGAAGTTTTGGGGCTCCATTTTCAGAATCACAAAAGTTAATAAATCTTTGATAATTAGAAATTAAAATTTTTACAAAATTTATTTGAAAGGAACTCCTTATATATTATTAATATATTTTAACAAAATAGGCATGATAAGATTTCTACATGATTTTTAATTAGTGTCTTGGTTAATACTCCATAATTCTTTCTTTTTAAAATTGTCTCATTTGACTATGAATATTTACATCATTATTTATTTTAAGGCAGTTCATCCATGTAGTTCACACAGTGTTCTCATATTTTACTTTAGGAGCAAACCATGTGGGCCTGCCTAGCTGCTATGGCAGTTTCTAATCGAGATATGACTACTGCAGAAATAGCCTATGCAGCTATTGGTGAAGTAAGTAAATTATGTTCATGTATATGAATGTGTGTATGGTTTTACTCACCATAATTTGCAACATTTCTTATTATCTACTTTAAATATTTTTTTCTAGATTGACAAAGTCCAGTACATCAATTCTATAAAAGATCTTCCATCTAAAGAATCAAAAATGGCCCACATTCTACTGTTTAGTGGGAACATTCAGGAGGCTGAAATAGTACTACTTCAGGCTGGCCTTGTTTATCAAGCAATCCAGATCAATATTAATTTGTATAAGTGGGAAAGGTAATAAAAATGTTTTTCCTCACTTCCCAAACCTGACTGATCTAATGTATTCTTTTGTCTACCACTTAGCAAATTCCATTTTCCACTGTGTATAATAGTTTCTTAATACCACAGAATTTATTGTCATATATATGAGTAATTTGCAATTAAAGATGTATGCCTTCTCTGAATTTCTAACTTATTAGAAATTAGAGTGCGAAAAAAAAAGAGTTAGGGTTTCTTTCAAATTTCTGATTTAGTACTGAGAAAATGGTGGTCATATATTTAGTAGGAAAGATATAATCAAGGCAAGTTGGAAACTTGTAAAGAAATACATGACAATAGTTTATGAAATGTACTTATTACTCAGGAGAAAGATTTGAACCAGATTTCCAGATTTTGAATTTATCAGCAAATAAACAGAATAGATACAATTAACTAGGAAATGTGTGAACTGAGAAGATGTCAACTGCATATATGGGATGAATGAAAAAGGAAAATTCACCAAAAAAGGTGGTATCATACAGCAGTCAGACAGATAAAAGAAGAGCCAAGGCAGATTTGCGGTGTTGAAGAAGAAGCAACTGATTCCTAATGAGTGGTGAGCAGCAACCTTCATTTCTTCACTGGGCTTTGAGACCAATGTTTTCAGAGACAAAGTAGCATGCTATTCTCTGGAAGTTCCTTCCATTCATTCTCTCAGGTTTTGTCCCCCAGTGGACAAAATTGTGGGGCTTATTACATACTTTTCTGTTCAAATTATCCTCCATAACCTGTTTTGCTCTGGACTCAAAAATAACTGATGTCTCTTTCATTTCTAAGACTATGTATGACTCTCTTGGGTTAGAATTTATAAACATGTACCAACTCCACACAAGGAATGTGAATATTATGTACTGCATAAAAAAGAGAAAGGAAGAGGATCAAGAGATGGGCAGAGGGGCAATTGAAGGAAGGGAAAGGAGGTGAAAAAAATTAAGATGCATTGTAATACATGTACCAGTTTCCCTCAAAGGATGTAAACATTATGTGCTAATAAAATAAAAAAGACTAGATAAACTTTTTCAAAAAAAGAATTTATAAAGAGAGCCTCTTTCCCTTGAATACAAGTAACAAAAATGGCATATGGTTAATTTTTATTGATATATGATAGTCTTTTTATTATGCCCTGATCTATACTATACATAATTCAGCCACTCTGTCTTTTATTTTACACAAACTGGTTGTTATGTTCATCTGTATAGAAGATTGTGAAATATGTTGTTGGGTCTATAGAAATGAATAGCCATTGTCCTTGTTGTATTTATAATTTATAAAGTTTAAGGTAACTACTTTGGGGAGAGGTAGAGTATAAATAATCCTAAAGCTATTTTAAGTAACTAACTGAAAATTGCATATATTATCAACCTGTTTCTCTTCTTTTGTTTTTTGTTGTGTTATTTATTTGTTTGTGTTGTTTTGAGACAGGGTCTCACCAAGTAGTCCAGGCTGCCCTCAAACTCCCACCAGTCCTCTTGCCTGCACCTCCCAAGTGCTAGAATTACAGACCTGTGCCTCCATGCCCAATTTTTGGAAAATATTCATGTAATTAATAATAGACACTACTGTTCATATAGCATTCTATTCTTTTCCTTTTTTTTTTAGACAGGGTCTACTGTGCAATTCAGGCTGGCGTTGAATTCACTATATAGCTCAGGCTGGCCTTGAACTCCTGTCTCAGCCTCCTGAGTGCTGGGTTTACAGCCACGTGCCACCACACCCTGCCTTCATGTAATATTCTAAATATTATACTATATAACAAAACCAAATTTATCTTTATTTTTAAAAATTTACAATCTGATTGGACATTCTACTTTATTGTCACTGATAATAGTAAAATCTCTACTTAAATGCTTATTATGATGAGGAATTGTGCTAAATATGTTTTTCTTTTCTTTTTTTTTTTCTGGCAGTACTGAAGATTAGACCCAGAGCCCTGCCTTTTTATCTGTAATTATGTATCTTTGCAGAGATGTATATCATCTTTTCCTTTTCATATTTTGCATTGCTTAAAAAGTAGAAACATTTCATAGTATCTATATGTAATAGGTGTTTAATATCTGTGCTTTTAATGGCTATGTAATAATCATTTTGCTATGTTCTTCCCCTAAAAAATATTGGGTATAGATAATATGCAGTGGGTAAGTAGATGTCATAGCAGGAAGATAAGGACATGTGCTTCTGATGTCCTATGATACAAGCTCTGAATGTCTCTTGTACTTCCTCAACCTGGGTGAAGAACTGCTTTTTATTTTCTCCAACTATAAATTTCCTAGGATGTGGATCTTCACGTTTACTTTTCTGTCTTATATTCAGTCCAAGGCTGCAAGTATTGCTCATTGGTAGCGTGCTTGCCTAGCATGTGTGAGGCCCTAGTTTATAGTCCCCAGCAATACAGAAACAAAAAGTTTCCAGTCTTTGGAAGCAATGTCATGTGACCATACTTATTCTCTTCTGGAGACTTCAGACTTCCCCACTATCCTTATGTACTGCTCATTACACCCACACATTCTTTCCATTTCTCAGCAAGTGACTCTGTGCCTTAAGACAATTAGATTTCGGGGAGAGGGAAAGCAAGAGGGGCTAAGAGGATATTTTGAGGAGGAACAGTATAACCTGGGTGTTTATTTACCTCTTTACCTGGCATCGCCTTTCTCTGTGTTTCTTTCTTGTATCTAAGTCAGGGTGTTCAAGTGCTGGTAGACCTCTAAATTACCTGTAAAATGATAGAGATGGGGAATTGTTCCAGGATTCTGATGACTATCTATACACTTAAGATCCCCAAATATGCATATCTCATCAGCCCATATTATCCAACTGGCTATTCATCATTTCCATTAGATGGCTTACATGTTTTAGTTGAAATTTCGGTTTACTCCCTCTATTCCTCTTGTAAGGCAATCTATCTTACCCTTTCACTTTTACAAAGCTAGTTTCCTCATTCTCTTCCTCCCTCTTGTCAACCATTTCCCTACCAAATACCCCTGACACTCCTGTACTCATTTACTTCACTACCAGCATCCTGTCTAAGATGATCTCTTTAAATTTATTTATTGAAAAGAGCTGTTTGTTAGGAATTAGAATGGGGTCTTTGGAATCAGGCTTGGGTTTGATTACAAATGAAATCTTAGATTATCAAAGCGCTATAGGCTTTGGTTTATGTTTAAAATGGTGATAATAATAATCACTTCAGGATTAAGTAAAATAGCATGAGAAAATCTTTCAGCATGTAGCCTGACCCACAGTAAATGTTTAATAAGTGATATGTAGTTCATTCTTTATCTGTTGAAGATGTCTAATGTGCCAGATTAGGGCCACTAAAGATACAACAATCCACAAAATTATGAGTTAACAAGTTTGATTATACAAACTGTAACTGATGTGGTTAAGATAAAAAGGAGTAAAAAAGGAATATATATTATATTTATATAAGAATCAATTTACAACAGCATACTCTAAAGGCCCCTTAATTGTCTTTTTCTCTCCAGATCATGAGGTCTAGGAGGGCATAGGATACACAGGTCTGAAGTTCAGGGGAGCTAGAGACTGAATAAATGATCAAGCCATAGAGAATAATGAGGTCATATTATGGCTAAAGATTAATCATGAAAATTTAAAGAACAAAAAGAATCAAGACATGTTATATGCATGTACAAATTTCTGAAAATGAGTGTCACCATACTGTATTGTAAATATACTCTAATAAAGGAAAAGGCTGAAGAGGATGACATCCCTGCTGAATACCAACATTTAAAGGTTCAGTTTAAGTGGAAAGCTTAGAAAAAGAGATTAGGGAGTAACAATAAGATGAAATTTTTAAAAAATGTTACTGTGGGAAAAGCTATTAAACACATAAAGAAATTAGTGTTAAAAGAAGTCCCCATGTGCAGTTATCTTTTTTTTTTTTTTTGGTAGTTCAGGCCGGCCCTGAGCTCACTATGTAGCTCAGGCAAGCCTTGAACTCAGCAGTCCTCCTGCCTCTGCCTCCTGAGTGCTGGGATTACAGGTTTGAGCCACCACGCCCGGGCCACTTTACTTTCATTTTAAAAGAATCCAATTGCCCTATCATTTTATTTGTAAATATTCCAGTGTTATACTCTTAAAGTTTTTAAAGTATAACCCAAATACCATGACCATACCTTAAACAGTTAGCATTAATTTTATTTGGTGTTCTTATATTTCATTATATTTCACAAATGGTTTGTGGTTTCTTTGAATCAGAATGCAAAAAGATCACATATTGTGATTAGTTGAAATGTTATTAATCTATAGATTTCTTTCTATTTATTTTTGTGTTTCTTAATAATTTTCCCATTGAAGCAACTGAGCCTATAGAATTTCCCAGTCTGGACATTGTTGATTACATCTTTGTAGTATCATTTACTATGTTCTTTTTCCTGAATTAGCAGTTGTTAAAGCTAGACACTTGATGGGTCTAGGTTTAGTTCTTTTGGGGGGAAAAGGAGGGGTAGGATCTATGGATGGTGGTGTCTGTATTTCCATGGTGATTAGTTGTCTGTATTTTATGGACCTAAGAAGCCCTGGTGTATTAATTAGGTGTTTAAAATGAATGATCCTGTTGGGAGGAGGAAGGGTGGATAGGGGAGGGGGAAAAATGAGAATTAAGTTGTGTCATATACTGGTATAAATTCTCAATGTGGAGTGTAATTGTGATGTGTATATATAATGTACCAACAAAATGTAAAACAAAATGAATGCTCCTGATATTCTAGGATAGAATTTAAGTATTGGATGATAAGTTGATTGCTTTTTAAAATCCCTCAATTTCTATATTTATTTAAATCTTTTTAAAAACTTTTAAATTTGTTCCTTTGTGTTGTTTTCTTTGAGAAAGCATAATGTTTCTAGTTTATGCTTCTGTCTTTGATATTTGAATTTGAAAATTGCATGCTACTTTCTAAGAGACAGCTCCTAAAGAGTTGTAAGTAGGCAAATTATCTGCTTGATACCTTTTGGACTTTTGATGGTATTCTATTTTCTAAAATTAAAGTTAAGATAAGTAGGAACTAGAAGCTCTAAATAATTGTATTGATCTTACATGTAAGTATTCATAAAAATAATTTATTTTGTTGAGTGTGGTGGCTCAAGCCTGTAATTCCAGCACTCAGGAGGCAGAAGCAGGAAGATTGCTGAGTTCTAGGCTTGCCTGAGCTACATAGTGAGCTCAGAGCCAACCTGAACTACAAAATGAGACCCTGTCTCAAAACAACAACAACAACAATAATAATAATTTTCTTTTGCTATGGTGGTGGCACTGGGAAATGATTGAATCCAGGGCCTTTGAAATGAATTAAATCTTTAGTACTTTAAACTTTTTTTTTTTAAAGTTAGCATCTTATCAAGTTGGTAAACTGCAGGCCAGCCTTGAACTTGTGAGTCTCAGCCTCCCAGAGTTTTGGGACATGTATGCATCACCACAACTAGCTAATAAAACAATTTCCTTTTTTTTTTTTTTTGAGACAGGGTCTAGCTTTGTAGTTTAGGCTGGCCCTGAGCTCACTATGGTACCCAGGCAAGCCGCCGTGAACTCAACAATCCTCCTGTCTCTGCCTCCCTAGTGCTGGGATTACAGGTGTGAGCCACCACGCCCGGCATTGTGGTATGCAGTGTTGATTGTTGGTGGGCGTGAGTCTCCATGCCCAGCATTATATGTGGTTACGAGTATCAAACTCAGGACCTTGCGCTTGCGAGTCAGGCGCCGGAACCACTGAGCTAACCCTCCAGCCCATAAAACAATTTCTAATCTTCTTTCAATTATATAAAATAATTTTGATTAATTCAAGTTATTTAAAGGATCAAATTATTTGTTTTGTTGTTGTTGTTTTGAGATGATTTCTAACTGTGTTGCTCAGGCTGATCTCAAACTCAAATGATCCTTCCCACTTGGTCTCCTGAGTAGATGAGCTCAATTCATTCTCCAAACCCAGCCTTCTGTGACTACAGGCATGTGCCACCATGCCTGACTAAAAGATCATTATTTTGAAATTATAACATCTTTATATAACTTCCTTCTATTTAAAATACATGGATTTATTCCAGCTCTAGAATCTAATGTCACATTTGTTTGGTTGCCAAATAACCATTTTAAAACTAGAGACATACTGTTCCCAAACCTCTTATATAATTTGGAGTAAGTTCTCTCCTAAATGTGGCACAGAAACATTCTTTACTGAGCGTATGCTTTTAGAGAACCTTTTAAATAGCACATTATCATTTAAATGGTTTTCTTCAGCTATGGTTCTTCAATCAGATAATTAATACATATTTTATTATAAAATGATAATGATATCTAATACTTAGGATCTAACTCCAGGAGCAGATATCATCTATTCTTCCTGCAAAATGAAATATGTTGATGTTCTACTCCAAGTTATGTCTTTAGAATTTTTGAAAAGCCCCAGTATAGAATGGTTGCTCATGTCCTCATTTAGAACACTTTCAGTTTTGCACAGTCAGGATCTCCTTTCTTATCATGTACAATAGAGTGCAAAAAGGATGATTCACCAGAATCTTCACTTACACATACACCACTGGAATTAGAGGCCTAGGGACTTTGTTGTGGCTTGTATTTAGATGTCCCTCCAATGCCTCATGTGGTCATAGGTGAGGCTTTTCAGAGATGCTGGATCTAGAGTGTGTGATTCTGGGATTAATGTGATGCTGGGATTGATTTGTGATATGATGCTAAAACTAAGGGACTCCCCATCCTGGGTGTGAGTCCTATCTGCCCTAAGTGCAAGTAGCCTGAATAGGATATAGGGGAGAAAAAGAGGGCTGCTGTTGTGGCTGGGTACTATTGCTGTTTTGCTGCTTGCTGCCTTCTGCCCACAATGAACTGTTTCTGCCCTGTGATGCCCCTCTGTCATGCCAATCTGCCCTGGAGCCAGCCAACTATAAATTGAAGCCTCTGCAAACTGTGATCTAAATAAATCTTTCCTCTTTTAACTTGGGTGTTGGGTATTTTGCCTCAGCAACAATAAAATAACTAAGACAGATATAGAAGGGAATTATATGTGAGAGAAAAGGATTTGAAGCATTTTACTTTCATTTTTCTTATCAGCCTCTTCAAATTGCTTGATGAATTATTTTATTTTCCACTTTTATTTCTCTGTTCTAATACTTTCACATTCCTCTCAACCTAACTTTTTTTCTGAAAGACTTATTAAAATCACAAAGAAGTGATAGAAATTTGTGAGTCTATGATGGATAGCAAATACTAGCCTTTGCATTTAGCAAGAATATGTCAATATATTTTTCTAAGAAATAATTTTGGCTAATTTGGCATTGCTGTTTGTTTGGTATTGGGAATTGAACTCAAGGCCTTGCACTTGCCAGGCAGGCACTGTACCACTGAGCTACATCCTGCCCTTTGCTATTTACATTATACATGACTTACATTCATTATGTTTTCATAAGCCTTTAATATTCCAAATGTTTATCAGTTGGCAATACATGCAGCATACCCAAACTATTTTTAAAAGTGACTAGTTTGGTTAAGGTAGGGCAAACCATTGTGTATAAGAATAAACTAGATTTTCCTACAGAAGAATAACAGTTTGCAAAATATATGGTCAGTAATAAGTTTGTCTAAAATGACAGATTATAATAGTTGGCTCTGATAAATCATGATTGGACTATTTGGGAGTCGTGACAGAGCAGAACTTGAGAAATAATATGTTCTTTAGTATTAAGATGAGTGTTACCCATACTTTAAAAGAAGATGACACAAATATTGTCAGAGTGCTTTACTGTTTGGGGCTGTTCCTGTTATGCACAGGTTTGTGGAGTTTGAAGTTGCGACTGAAGTACATACACAAGTAATCCATGACTTAAGTATTCATCTGTTTATTTCCTTGAAAATTACCAGCAATGTGTATATTTTGTATCTTTGGCATTTTATCTCTGTTTTCATTAAGTCACTTAGTTCTCTTTTATTTTAATAAAATATTACTTTAAAAATAACTTAGTTGCCTAAATAGAGATTGACTTAAATGGATGCTTAACTTTTCCTAAGCTGAAATGACAAAAGGCTTTTTGTCACTTTTCTTACCCTCAATTTATTTCATGAGATTTTTTCACATGTTGTACTAGTAACATCGTAGGATTATCCATTTTGAAAACTGGAAATTCAATGTCCTTTTATAAAGGTGATAAGAATAGTTGAATTCAAATGAAGTTCATGCACTTAAGTTTTATGATTTCAGAGTTTTTCAGTAACATTTACAACACATGATATCTGTAGTACTCATCAAAGAGAATGAAATGTATATTTCCCTTCAATCAGTGTATAGGATAGTAGAGAGAGCAGACTCTCTTATAATACACTGTTATCAGTGATATAAGAATCATGTGTATAAATTATACAGAACATAGATAATATTTGTATAGGAGAGTTGTTAGGAAGGAGTTGTGTTGGATTTGGACCTTAAAGAATAATTTGCAAGATAAGGTAAATAACATTTTCACAGTACAGGATAACAGGAAGAAACCATTTCTCCTTTCTCCAACTCTAAAACTCTTCAGTTTGTGCAGTCTGACACAAGCAATACTGATAACCTGTTTCATTTCTCATTATAGGGCACTGGAATTGGCTGTAAAATACAAAACACATGTTGATACAGTTCTTGCTTACCGTCAAAAGTATTTAGAGACATTTGGTAAACAGGAAACTAATGAACGATATTTGCAATATGCAGAAGGTGTAAGTATTATAAAGTATTTTATAATAATATGTACACTTTAAAAATATTTATCTTAACAAGACAAATACTAAATGAGTCATACCATAATTTCTAAAAGTTACTTTTTGCCTTACGTTGTATTTATTTCATGATTATAGCACTGATTTTTTTTTCTGGATTCTTGTATGTTCTGATTAAGTCAAATCTGTTTCATAATATTCAACTTATCTTAAGGTTGGGTGCTAATATTTTCAGATAAGTAAAATAGACAGCTAGAAGTTAATTCTTGAATTTTTGTCTTTCACCAGCTTCCCCTTTTACTCCAGAAAAAATAACAAGCACAGAGGACACTGACCGGAAAGTGTATATTTTCTCACTTTTCAGAATCTTACAGGGTTGCTTGTACCTCTGTGCCTAACCTAGGTAGACTTCACTACCATTCATCAAAGAAGGCTCTATCTTTGCCTCCCACATTTCTGCCAAAATTCCAGATTTTATTGTTCCAATTATAAGATAGCAATTCCAGTATACATCAACCCATAAAGAAAGCCAAACACAAAAATTTGCCCTGCCGCCCCTGGCATAACTGATTGTACCTCTTTACCCAGATCCATCAAGGTTTAAACAGAAGAAATAGAGCTAATCTCTCTAGCTGTGATGATTCAAAAAAAATTTGACTTGGCAGATCTTTAATTCCAGACAGGGTTAACCTGATTCCAGTTCTGTGAATTAAGTTTGCTTTTTTCTTTTACTCCAAAAAGCACATATGAGATCTCATTATACCTCAACATAGGGCATTATGTTTGATATTGAGTCAGGTGTTCCCTCTGTCTTCCTGTAGTGTAAACACAGTGGGGGAGCATCATTCTTGGAGTAGAGTACTGTAATACGGAATTTCTGAGCCATCCGAAGGGCAGGAGAGAGGGAACTTGGGAAGAGCAAGTAAAGAGAAGACACCTAGTTTCTAAAGCATTATCCATTTATATTAGAGTATTATTTGGTGTCGTGTCTACATTTTTGAACTTCAAAATAGATCCCAGGGTAATGAGACTTTTTGGGGTCATTATTATTTAGCAATGCAACTTCAGTGTCTGGAAATGGGACAAATTACAGGTTTTGTGGTAGAAAGGGAACGTACTCTATAGAACTTCACAAATTTGTTTTCATTTGGGACCTCCCTTAATACTGAAGTCAATCCCAGAATGTTGGATTGTCAGAGCTTTCCCTACTACAAAGACAAACTCAGAGTCCCTGGAATTTCTGAGCCTGCATTGTAATTCATAGAATATAACAGCAACCACTACGAATACACTGTTAAGCATCCCACATCACACCTGATCTGTTGGTCACAGTTTTGAAAACTGAGCGCCTCAACTGAAACTGCAGTTCAGTAACAGAGCACTTTCTGAGCATGCATGAGACCCTAGCTTCCATCCCTGCTCTGTAAAACAACAAAAACCCCGAGCACCCAGCCTAAATTTACTTGATTATATATTTAAAGCAGATTGATGCCTACTTTGTTTTCTGGTTCTCATCACCAGTAATTTTTTTCAATATTTTCATAGCAGATACTTTTTTTTTTTTTTTTTTGAGACAGGGCTACATGGAGTTTGCTTTGTAGTTCAAGCTGGCCCTGAGCTCACTATGGAGCCCAGGCAAGCCTCGAACTCAGCAATCCGCCTGTCTCTGCCTCCTGAGTGCTGGGATTACAGGTGTGAGCCACCATGCCTGGCACTGTGGTATGTGGTATTGGTTGTTGGTGGGTGTGAGTCACCATGCCCAGCATTGTATGTGGTTACCGGGATCAAACTCAGGACCTTGCGCTTGCGAGGCAGGCGCCGGAACCACTAAGCTAAATCTCCAGCCCTAGCAGATACTTTTTTTATGTGCAGTAATAAGGATTAAATCCAGGGCCTTCACCCAGAGCTATATGTCCAGCACTTTTAAAAATTATTTATCTTAAAACAGGGTCTTCTTGATAAGTAGCTAAGCTGCTAAGGCTGGGCTTGAACTTGTGATATTCCTGAAAATCTAGTCCTTACCCTAAGTGAAAATATAGTAGCTTCACTTACCCTAAGTGAAAATATTTGAGTAGCAAATACTTAACTGATACATATCAGATATATATAAATGATGTATTCAACTATTAAGAAATTTAATATTTAAGTCATACAAGTAACAGAAATTTCCAAGGTGAGATGACCACATCAACTTGGCTTCTTAAGTATTTTATTTGTTTCATCCTGAAATTATTTTATTTGACTGTCTGTGGTATATTATAGTTTCCTACTTTCCTTCTTAAAAGTCATTTGGAATTAACTGAAAATTGGAAAATAATATTTCAAGATGAAATTTTTACTTTAAAAGTGTCCACTCCTGAGAAAATAGCTTTTGGGGATATCCACTTTATTTGTTGATCTTTTGGTTTAACTTAGTTCTATAATCATGTTTTATCATCCATACTTATCTGTCTGTAAAAATTCTATCAACTGTATTTTAGAACTAAAGTTGAATATCCACTTTATTTGTTGATCTTTTGGTTTAACTTAGTTCTATAATCATGTTTTATCATCCATACTTATCTGTCTGTAAAAATTCTATCAACTGTATTTTAGAACTAAAGTTGAATAGATAAGTGTCATTTAAGAGAACTGAGAGAATGATGGTGGGTGGACAGTGCATATACCATGTGTAAATGTAGAAATTAATGGAACCCTAACAATTTAAGGGAAGAAGTGAGAAGTTTGATATACATTTATGTTTATGAGCTCTTAAATGTTATTTGGGTTTTTCTGATTTAAAATGAAGACATAATGTGACTCTTCTGGGAATCTTATCACTTAGAGTCATTACATTTGTCCTACCATGGTGTTTGTTAAATATTTGTAAAATACTTTATAAATCTGACAAATACAGTCAGTTCAAGAAATATATTCAATCTGTCAAAGTCAGTCTATTGAATTTATACTTTGTGCAAGAAGAAAGCCACAGTTGGGGCCAGGGATTTAGCTCAGTGGTCCTGGCATCTGCCTGGCAAGTGCAAGGTTGGAGTTCAATCCCTGGTACCACATACCACAGTGCCAGGAGTGGTGGCTCACGCGTGTAAACCCAGCACTCAGGAGGCAGAGGCAGGAGGACTGCTGTGAGTTCGAGTCTGTCTCTCCTCTCCTCCCCTCCCTCTCTTCCTTCTCCCTTCCCTGCATCTCTTCCTTTTTTCTTTCCTTCTTTTTTCCCTGTTTTAACCAAAGCAAATAATTGCTCTGAATTCTCTAACAGATGAACAATAGAAGTTGACTGGGAGTGGGGATAGCATGGGAATGGGCATGTTACAGGCAGACAGGAAGCTTTGAAATGAGAAAGATTAAAAATAACAGAGATTGACTTTAGAATTTCAGAGGCAAGTTAAATAACGGAAGTAACATGTTCACATTTTCCTTTTAAAATCCTGATTTTAAAGTAAATGGGAACTTAAAATTTTTCCATAAAATTATCCTAATATTTTATCAGTCTGGTAAAGGATATTGTAATAAGAACAAAAATGAAATGAGGAGGAATGCCAAGTGGCTGCTCTGGGTCAGAGAAGGTTGGAATGTTGGATGAGGCCAGACATTGTTATAAGAATGTTAAAAGAATGGACATCGATGTCAAACTTCTCAGCATGGAAGTTTATAGTCAAGAGAATAACTTGAAAGATAATTTCAGATAGAGAAGTTACCACTTATTTTTTATTTTGTTTATTACCTGTTTCTTTTATTATCATCTGGCTTTTTTATCTCCAAGAAGACAGTGGTTTTTATTTTTTTGTTCACTGCTCAATCTTTGTATCCATGAACAATCCTTGTCATATACTAAGTACTAAATGTTTGTTGAAGGAATAAGTGAAGCATATAGAGAGATGGTATTTAGGGTAGGAACTAAAAACAGTTAATAGTGTCTTTAATGAATAGCTTCTGGGGGTGAAGATGAAGTTCAGTGGTTGAGTGTACCTGGATGTGAAAGGCCCTGAAAGGATTCTGTCACTAGGATCACAAAAGAAACATTTCTGAAGTGCAGTGGGAACACAGTTAATATTACAGTAGTCTTCAGAGAGAGTTGGGAATAAAGAAATAAACATGGAGAGCCTGCAGGAAAATAGCGAGGTAAAGAAAATGAGAAGAAATTGATTGTGTAATAATTGAAAGCAGTGGTCTACAAAGTTGAAGTTGGGATCAGAGACGTGTGAAGGGTTAGCCCAAGACAGAAGGGAAGGAGGATGAGTACAGGTCCAGGTAAGTATGTGAAAACAAGGCGAATTAAGGGAATTCATCCTGATTGCTACTCTGTTCTCTGTCCAGCTTTCTACTGGAGAGATATGGAGATACAGGACAGGAGCTAAACTGCTTCTGTGTGAATAAAAATTGAGGAGGCACTGGGCTGAGAATTTAGTTCAGTGGTGCTGGTGTCTGCCTAGCAATGATGAGGCAGACGATCAAACCCGGTACCACTATCACAGTCCTGGGCATGGTGGCTCATGCCTATAATCCCAGCACTTGGGAGGCAGAGGCAGGAGGATTGCTGTGAATTTGAGGCTATCCTGTGCTACATAGTGAGTTCAGGAGCAGCCTGAACTACAAAGCAAGACCCTGTCTCAAAAAAGAGAAAAAAGAATTGACAAGGGACCAAGGAAAGAAGTATCAAATAGTATGGGCAACTCTATAGTAAAAAGGTTGGGTTTTTTTTTTTTTTTTTTGCTTTTTGGAGACAGGGTCTTGCTTTGTAGTTCAGGCTGGCCCTGAGCTCACTATGGTGCCCAGGCAAGCCGCCGCGAACTCAGCAATCCTCTTGCCTCTGCCTCCCGAGTGCTGGGATTACAGGCGTGAGCCACCACGCCCAGCATTATATGTGGTAACCGGGGATCGAACTCAGGTCCT
>PVIC010041123.1:0-16345 GCA_004025085.1 Thryonomys swinderianus
ATCAGCCACCCATGTACATGGGCTACAGGCATCACTGTCCATGATTAAACATTTTAAAGAAGTATTTGTGTAGACCTATTTTCATTTCTCCTTAGTATATACCAAGGCATGTAATTACTGAGTCATGATAGATGTAAATATTTAACCTAAAGATTTTTAAAAGTTTTATTATTTTACAAACCCAAGAGCAATATGAGAACTCCAGTTTCTCTATTTCCTTTCCAACAATTAATATTTTATTTTAAAATTTTTATTCATTTTGATACTTACGAAGTGTTATTTCAATGTGCTACAATATTAGTTTTCAACAAATTGAACTATTTTTAAGAGTGTTCAAAATTCTTAGGCAAATACTCGACTTCTGAAAAAATCAATTTTATTATATTTTATAAATTCGTAGTGGATTGTCATTAACTCATTTGTGTTACACAAACTATGAGATTATATCTTTATAATATAATGTAGAGTGAATTACTACTCAAATAAGAAAAAGCAAATATTTTTGCATCTATATAGTTAGTAATAAAAGCAATAATACTGCTCCACTACAAGGAACATATCCAAAAGCCTTGGTTTAAAAAGGTTATTGTGCATTTGTTTGTCCAATCCCATAAGTGTTGGAGGGCTTGGAATTTTTACTCTCCACATGGTAACAAAAGATGGAAAAGACCTGTTTGGCGGCCTGATCCCATGCCATTGAAGGTTTACTTTTTCAGTAGTTTTGCATGTAATTTCCAGTTTGACTTTATAATTCTAAATTAATCAAATTTGAACATCTAGCTTGAAAGACCATTGCAGAGGACAAATACCTGCATTTATCTCAGTTCTATATTTAAATTATAAAGTGTTCTCAGTACTAAAGGCTAGATAAATCCTGACAAGCAGCAGTGGCTTAGATTATTGTTGCTAAGCACATGGTACTGATCAGCTTACTTACCAAGCTTCCATTTCAAAGAGTGAAAATTTTTCTACAAGTAGGAAGAATCTGCATACATTTACAGTAAAATAAAAGTTTCTTAACTTTATAGTTTGACTTGAGAGTCTTCCTTTAATGCTATAAATTGGTGGCAAAATTCTGAGCACAAAGGATGGCCTGCTAATCTTGATTTCATGATAGTAAAGAACATAGAAAGAGGCTAATGTATATATTTTACATGCAACATCCTCTATGTGAACACCTAAACTCTTCTCTTTCCTCGTCCTCATCATCTTCTTCCTCTTTTTGTCTTTCTGGCTACACTTTTTTTTTTTTCAAGACAGCATCTCACTTTGTAGTTCAGGCTGGCCCTGGGCTCACTATAGAGCCCAAGCAAACCTTAAACTCAGCAATCCTCCTGCCTCTGCATCCCAAGTGTTGGGATTACAGGCGTGAGCCACCACGCCCAGCATTGTGGTGTGTGGTACTGATTGCTGGTGGGCGTGAGTCACCACGCCCAAGATAACATCATTGTATATATAGTTAACAGATTGAACCGGGGACCTTGCGGGTGGGTAGGCAGGCCCCGGAACCACTGAGCTAAACCTCCAGCCCCCTGGCTACACTTTTTTTGAAATCTTCTGTTTATAATCACTTCTGTAAATCCATGACCAGAATGGTTTGTTACAGGTTTGAATGTCAGATTTGAAAGCTCTCGTGTTTCCATAGGTGTGAATCTTGTTATATAATTTATTTTTGACCCTTACAAGACTTATTTTAGAGCTTCTTCTTTCTCTCTCTCCTTGATCTCGGCAGTAGAGTTTCTGGTCCATTCGAATTATGTTCTTACTGCCAATTTGAAGTATGTGACCTCATTACTTATCCTTTGGATGTTAATCAATGACTTTGTTTCTTTTTCCTCTTTGACAGTGTATGTCAGGACCCAGAGATATAGTTTGTTCCATCCCACTCTTATTCTTTATTTGTGATGAATGTTTTGATTTTTGTCCAAAGTTTGTGCTTTATGAATCTCAATTGCCAGCAGTTTCCAGGAGGTTGCTTTCCTGTGACTGGTACCAATTGCTCTATAATTGTCCTCTTTTTGTTGGGGAAGAAAGTATGTAATTATAAAGGTCATGTCTTAGAAATGACTGGTGAATCTAGCACTTAGCCTTATGAATTTTGAAACCAAATATCTTCTGTATTTTAAAATAAGATGCAGTTGTTTTGAATCATGCAAGCAAATCTCACAAAAGACTGATATATAATACAAGAATTTTGTTTATTAATTTGAAACGAGATATATAGCTATTAGTGAAACTTGACATTTCTCTTGACTTGATCTGTCCTTCTGTCCATTTGAAGTACTTGGGGTTGGTAATGGTGTCATCAGAACAAAAGATGATAGTCCAGTTGACTCAGTGTGTAATAGCATCCATCTTCGATAGCTTACTGGGTCCGGATCCAGAGCGAAACTGTTCCCGTCCAATCAGCTGTCTCTCCCAGTCTCCCTTCTGCTGAGCATTTGTGTCATCCATATGGTTGTTTAGCTCTTTGGTGTATTCTTTGTATTCACAGCTTTCTTTCTGAATGACATAGTCTTTCCTTAGCCATATCAACATTCTTGATTAGGTTATGATAAATTCTTCCTGATCAAATAATATGCCGATTGTATTGTATTTGTTTAGTTTAATTGTTGGAAGAAAACAATTTCTGAGTTTGAGGCTTGCCTGGGCTACATAGTGACATAGTGAGCTCAGGGCTAGCCTGAACTACAAAACAAGACCCTGTCTAAAAACAAAACAAAACAAACAAAAACACAAGACAAAAGAAACATCTAAGGTGAGCACAGTGAAAGTTTGTTACACAGTGGACAGATGAGATTTCTTTTTCCTTCAGTATGGGCTCACTTTGCCATTCAGGAGGCATTTGCAAATCAGAGAGTTGCAAGTTAGGAGAGAGACAAAAGCTGGAAATAGATTGGAGAGAAAACTCAGATGACAGAGGCTGACTTTAGCCAGAGACCGTCTGCACACTGGAGAGCCAAGAGGATCGTGGAGAGCCAGAATGCTTCTGTCTGTGTGCTGCAAAAATATTTTGGGTTAATGAACGGAGTGATCCGAAGATAACTTCTGGGGCTTGAGGTGTAGTTCAGTTGTAGAGCTCTTGTCTACCATGTGCAAGGCCCTAGGCTCAGTCCTCAGCACTGAAAAAGGGAGGTCGTGGGTATTCTGGAGATCCCTGGGCATGTCTGGCCATACAGCTGATCAGTAAGCAAAGGGCTCCCCACCCTACCCTCCCAGTTATGTCTGCACCTCCATTTTGCATCTCTGCGGAGTGATGCTACATCTGTGGAGCTGTTGCAGTAGTGATTAACCCACCAAAGGATACTGGCACTGATTTATTTTTACTGTTTTTGTTTTGTCCTTTATTTTTGAACTATATACATTGTGTTTCTCATTTCTTTCATCAAATAAAAAAACTTTCTTTTCTATCAACATCAGTTTTTCTAAATATTCTGCTTTTATTCCCGTCTTACCTCATTGAAAATGATTCTTCACCCTTTACAGTCTTGACATGTCCATCTATTGCTGTCTCAAATAGATTCCTTAACCCCCTGGCCTCACAGCATTTTTCATTATTATTCTATGTATCTTTTATCCTGTCCTTTGACTTAATCAAAAAGTCTGGGGGCCAGAGATTTAGCAGGGGTTCCACTGCCTGCCTGGCAATTGCTGGGTCCCTGGTACGATCCCCAGTAACCACATACAACAATACCAAGCATGGTGACTCACGCCCACCAGCCATGAATACCATATACCACAGTGCCGGGCGTGGTGGCTCACACCTGTCATCCCAGCACTCGGGAGTCAGAGGCAGGAGGATTGCTGAGTTTGAGGCTTGCCTGGGCTATATTGTGAGCTCAGGGCCCACCTGGACTTCAAAGCAAGACCATGTCTCTGCTTGTTTAATCTATGAAATTCTTGTCTCCATTAATCCCTGGTTTTTTTGCTATACCTTTTTAAGCCATTTAATTTAAAACTATTTTAACTTTACTTAATTTTTCTCATACACACCCTAAAAAATTCCAAGTTCTATTTGTGAGAAGGGTACTGGTTAAAAGTGTACACTGTCTGAAAAAATGAGATTGTCCTTTCATACTTATGTATATTTATATTTGTGCAGTTTTAAAATCTTTTAATGTATAATGAATAGAATCCTAATTGATAAAGACCTAAATGTTTCTATAAATCCATATGTGCCAGTATTCTACCATAAATGTTTGCATATAAAATTATGTTATGGAGAGAATTCATAGCTTTTAAGTCTCCAGGATGAAAATCAGTTTGTCTAAGTGCTTAGGGATCAAGAACTTACCTTCGATTTATGCAGAAATAACATGATTAGATTTTTATATGAATATAAAATAATTGTAGTAATTAACATCCCTGCTTTTTTCCTTATCCAGTCTGATTCACATTAATATTATATTTAATAACTTACCGATCATACTCAATAAGATCAGATCATTGGCTGCTTTCCTATAATAATTGCTATTGTGTAAAACTTTTGAACATAGCTCTACTTAATTTACTTCTTTGGAAAAATACTTTTTTCAAGCAAAATGTTAAAAAGGAAAAAGGGGACTTCTGGCAGCACAGAAGTAAAGTGTGTAATTTTCCAGCCATTCAGCTGCCACCTGCCCTGCCTCCAGAGATTCAGCCTAATTATATTCACTGATCTGAGCCAGCCACAGAAAGAGACATGATGTATGTGAGAAGGGAGGTTCTTTGAAGAGTTAAAGCAATCTTTGCTTAAAAGCTGGTTCTGTTTTTGCCCTGATGCTTGCTTTAAATGCTTCCTCCTGCACATGATGCACAGTTTCCGCAGAAGTAAGTGACACAGTGTAAGCTGATGGTGCTAACATTAATCATGAGGAAGTCTAATTTTTCTGGTCTTCAGTTACACTAAGTGACAGGGTGATTTTTACCTTTCTCTTCCGGAATTCAAATGTGCTGCATGATACTTAGATTTCCCACTCGTCAGAATCCTCCCCTTGTGTCACACTGATAAATGACCACAGCGTCTTTGGCGTGTCATGGCTTGGGCCATCAGCACATCCTGCTTTATTTTTTGCCATGTAGAAGAAGGCTTGAAAATTGTTTACTTGGTCAGGTGAGATGAGGTTAGTGTTTTCTTGTTGTTGTTGTTTTTTACTTAATGGAATGAAGTAGTGATTCTCCATTTCTAAGTAAGGTTCCAAGACTCCCACAGGAGTCAACTGATTTGATGGTGATACAGACAATGCTTGATCATCTTGGTGGCTTTTAACTGTTTCTTTCTCATGTTTGTGTAAAAATATTACTGGGTCAGTGATGTTTCATACAAACAGACCAAAGGAATATTTGTAAGACAATGAGTTACAATTTGGGAGCTGTTAGGGCTTAGTTGAAGCTCTTTTTCATTCAGAATCTACAAAAATTTGATACATAAAAATGTCTCTTAAAGTGTGTAGACCTATATTAAAGAATGAGGGAATCTTTCCTAAACTCTCCTCATGCTAGAATTTGGTTCTCTGAGGTAGTAATCTGGGGCCCGTCTCTCCTTGCTTTTCTGTCAGCCACGAGCCCCTCAGAACTTCCAGCCACTCAAGCTTCCGCTTGCCACATCCCTACCGAGTGGCTTCCTCCATCTTCAAGCTGGCAAAGGTGCTCTGTCTAAACTCTTCTTTGTCTCTTTGCCACTGACATCTAGATCCATGATTAAAAGGTTATGTGATTATACTGAAGGAACCAAGATAATCTCTCCATGATGGATTGCAGCCATTTTTGTATTTACAAAACAGTTTTTATAGGTGTACTTCTTTAAGAGTTTGACAGTAAAAGTGGGAGAAGGTATGTATACATGAGGGACTGTTTTAAACTTCCGCCTTCCATAGATGACAGACTCACGAGCCATTCATAATCCCTTTCTCCTACGCCACACATAGTATAGAAGTTTGAAAGCCTTTAACCAAGTTTTCTAGCTTCACTTCCTGTTAAGATGATTTGTTAACCCAATTTTAACCAGTGAACTATTAAGAGGAATTCAATGCAATACTAAAAAGAGGTTTTTGTTTTCCTGAAAAAATAAACAAATGTTCCAAACGTTTTTCTTCCTCCTTTCTTCCTATATGGAATGCAGGTATAGGATGTGGGACTGTTACACCAGCTATCTAAAGATCATGAAGTGATAAATACATGTATCAGACCATTTCATATCAGCTCATACTTTTGTCTCATTCAGCAATTGGTGACATTATTGTTTGATAAAACAATGCTTAGGTAAATGATAGAGAATCAGAAGTTCCTCCAGGCATTGGTGAGTTGCTCTTCTAATTTTAAATCATTATATTTCCAGACTTCTTGCTAATTCTGAAACATAATTAAATGTTTTAATGACAGAGTTACCAATTTTTGTACTTAGAACCATCCCTATTGGATATAATGCAACATAATAAATTACCATTTTTGTGTAGTTAGTAAGTGTAATCCACGCATTTAAATATTTTATATATTATTTCTGTAATCTCATAAATATTATGTTATGAAGGAAATAATATTACTTTTGTCAGGGATCTCCTGTCACAGAGAGAGCAAGTACAGGGGCTGGGATTTCAGAACAAAGCTCTCTGACTTCAAATACCTGTGGTTTTCCCCCAAACCATGTTGAATATCTTGAAGATTTACTCTAGTATTTCAAGGAACTTTCATAATGCTTCCTCATGTTAATTTGGTATTTTATATAATTATATATTCATAACAATATTATAAGTATTTAGAAACCTTCTGTTATAGATTGAATAGTGTCCCCTCCCACGTAAATTCAGATGTTAAAGCCTTAACCTCCAACATACTGGCATTTGGAGATGAGGTCTTTGGGGAATAATCCCATTTAGATAAGAACTCAGGACGGGATTACTGTCTTCATAAGAAAAGATTCTGCAGAACTTTCTCTTTCTGTAAACAGTATGTGAGGACTCAGCAAGAAGGTGGTCATATGCATAAAAGAAGAGACCCTCGTAGCAATCTGACCATGCTTCCCTCGGTGTGATCTTCTGGCTTCCAAAGCTGTAAGAACACAAGTTTCTGTAATTACAGTTACTCTAAGGCACACCATCACCAAGCCTGAGCTCACTAAAACAATTACAAAAGTGTACATCAGGACATATGAGGACTGAAATATTAATTTTAAAAAAGAATTCTCAATGGAATTCATTTACTTATAGATACTAGCATTTTAACTACATAGCATCCACACATCCAAGATAAACAGCTAGAAGTTCTGCATAACTCAGGATTTGTAAAGATACAAGAAAACAAGGGGAATGTTTAATGTCATGGCAAGAGACTAGAACCAAATGTTTGCTATGCAACATATTATAAAATTTCTTAAAGTTCTCTTCCACACACTATCCGTTCATCTTTAGCATATACACTTAGATTTGTTTTTAATATAAGAAATAAAATGTCATTTTGTTGTAATATCAGCCACTGGAATTTTGTAATTAAACAAAACTGAGAAAAATAAAATAGTAGAGATCATCCAATAAGAGGAAATATAAGGAAAGGAAGCAAAACAAATAAGTGAAGATAAAGAAAGAAATACAACTGACAGGAGAGCAGCACGTAGGTGCAGTTGACTTGTCTTCATCTTTCTTGTTTCCCGTCTGGTCAATAAAGAATTCTGTTTCTTCTGTAGCATGTGTTCCTTCCTTCCTTTTACTAATAAACTTGTTCTTAGTCACTGACCCTAGACCCAGCTCAGCGCTACATTCTTCAGCCTCCTTTGTGGATACATACGTCATGAGTTTTGCTAAATAGTCATAAGAAAAAAAAATCTTTGTGAGTTCTGGGTCATGTAATTAAAAAGAGAGGGCTACATCACAACAATCCTTCTTTACTCTTAGTTAGAATATAGATGCTATTAAAAGATTTAGAACGTGTGTAGAATGTGTGTCCTGAATTATGAAAGATAAATAAAATGGGAAGATTAGGACAATAAGTAGGAGAAACTGAGTTTGGGACCTCCAGCTTTTGGGAGTATACTAGTCCTGAATCTTCTACCCATATTTTACATGAAAGAGAGTTGTATCATATTATTCAATCCCCTTTTTCTCTGTTACATCTGAATTTATATTCTAATATACTGTGCATAATTTTTGATCTGTGATACAAGGAATTTTCCTGCGAATTCCTATCTTCTTGCAATTTTTACCTCAGTATAATTCTTTGAGGGGCTGTCTCCTCACTAAGGAGTGTTTATAAGATGATATAAACCATTTCTGTACACTCTTGATCCCTGCTTCTTAGGCCACCCCATGTATTATCACTGGCTGCAACGTTCATGTCCTGCCCTATCTTACCTTTTACTCCAGGGATGGCAGCATCTCAACAGTGCCCTTATCTCCATCGGACAGTAATTGACAACAAAAGCTGAAGAACGTCTCCCCCTCCTCGATGTGACATGGTTTTAACTCTTAACTTCCATTCTAAAAGTTAGAAAGAAAAAGTTACAGGAGAAGATACAGTGAATTTCATCTCACATAGATTAAATTGTTCCACTCTATCTTGTACCTTCAGTCCCATCTTCGATGCTCGTGAATGTGATGAAAGGAGCCAAATGGGAGGCGTCGCTTTAGAAGTCAAATTTCAAAGTGTCTGACTTTCTTAAGGTCACAGAGCTTTCCTGGTGTCCAGAGCAGAAGATGGAGAGACCTGTATTATTCGCTCAGGCTGCTGCCAGGTCTCCATTATAACCTGTGAGGTTCTTCGGATTTTCTTGCTACCAGTTTGGTTTCTGCACATGAATAATTGGGGGCAGAGGCTGACCCTGCTGTTGTATAAAATAATTGACGACAGGAAATTTAGCCCTTTGTGTTGTTCAGGTATAGAAAGTCCTTTATTTCACACTACATCATAAATTATCTACTCGCAGCCAGGTTCTGAAATTGTCTTTCTCAACTTCAGTTAAAGTTCATGGAGTTTGATGTGTAGATTTAGTACAGGATTAATTCCAGAGCCATGACCTAGGGCCTTTTTACACACGGGTATTCTGTGGATGGCATTTCCTGTCAAAATCAAATCTGACTAGAACATAAACATTTACTCTTCCGAAGGTGTTGATTGGTGCAGCAGTTCTCAAGTACATATCTCAATCACTACTACACCCACCCTTACGAAGCTCTATTGACATGAACTGCTTTTCCTATGCTTCTATGATTATTATTTATTAAATTTCAATTTTCATGCTTCTTTGTATTTCACCAGCTATATACAGAAATACAAATGAATGCAACCGCATGAAAATATGTAAAAACTGAGTGGGCAGGCCTAAAATTTACAATTTAAAACTGTAAATTAGATGAAAGTGCATAAATTAGAGCTACTATTTATTTACATTTTTGTCAGAATGAATATCAATTTCTGAAGCAGCCTACAAATGGAGTTGAATCTCGATAATATTGCCTGGAAAATAACACATTTTATTGCATAAATTAAGGATTTTTATAAAGAACACTGTACTAGAAGGTGGAATCTTAAAGCAAAATGCTATCCCATGGTCTGTTCTAACAAAGTGAATGTTCTCAATTCCTAGGAATTTTGTTCTGGTTTTAACTACTCCTAACTCAGTTTTCTAAAGCTGGCCAAACCATGGTAGCTACTGACTCTAATTGTTATTTCTGGTTAGATAATTACGTGCTGTTATTTCTTTTCTCACCATTCTGTTTCTTTTTATGAACACATTGAAAAGAAAAACAATATTTTTGGCCCCAATATTTAATCATAAACATACTTGCCTTATGCAAACTCTCAGAATATGAAGGTCCATATATCTGCCAAGTATGAGAATCAAAGCAAAAACAAACAAAAATTACATACTTGAAGGTTCCCTGGGAAATGTTTCTTTCTATTTGAAGTACCTTTAATGAAAGTATAAGAAAGTGTAATAGATTGGTTGAGAAAATGTCATAATGCTGTTTATGACTAACTCTGATAGGAATATTGAAAGCAAATCCACAGTGACTAGTATATTACTGGCAGTCAGTTTCCCTGTGGCTGGAGCACATCAACCAAAACCCACAATTTAGAGAAGGAGATGTTTAATTTAGCTTATGGTTTGTGGGGATTCAGTCCTTTTAATTAACCCACTGAGCCCATTGACATTAATGGTTATGACTGATATGGCCTGACTTATACCTGTCATGGTTTTCCTGTTCTTGGCTCTATCATTCTTTGCTTTTCCCCTTTCCACTCAGTTTCTTGTCTTGCTCAATGAATTTGCTCTGCTAGTTCTCATAAGTTTTGATCTTCATTGTTTTGTTTTGTTTTGTTTTCCCAAGATATTCTTTAGAATGTTTTGGAGTGCAGGTTTTGTAATTGAGTTCTTCAGGTGTTCATTGTCATGGAAGCATCTTATTTCTCCATCGATTTTGAAAGATAGTTTTGCAGGATACATCAATCTAGGTTGTAAGTTGTTTTCCTGCAATGCTTGAAACACTTCACTCCAGGCTCTCCTTGCATTGACCATTTGTTTTGAAAAGTCTACTGAGATCCTGCTGGGCTTCCCTTTGTATGTGTGTGTGGTGTTTGTTTGTTTGTTTGTTTGTTTTTCCCTAGCTGCTTTCAGTATTTCATTCTTTTGTTGAATATCTAGAACCTTGATAATTATATGCTTGAGTGTAGATTTTTTAATATCATGGGCTCTTGGAATCTATATGCCTCATTTATCTGTAGGTCCAGATCTTTGTCTTTTCCTGTGAAGTTTTCTGCCATTATATCTGTGAACATTTTTTTTATGTCTTTTGCACTGTCTCCTGCTTCTTCACTGACTCCCATTAGCCTTATGTTATTCTTCTTTGAGTCATCTGGGAGCTGCTGGATTGATTTCTCATGGTCCCTTGCCATTTTTCATAAGTTATTCCTTTCCTGTTCATTGACTGTGATCCTGTCCTCTAGGTCTGAAATTTGGTTTTCAGCTTCATTCACCCTACTTTGCAAACTAGTATTCTCATTTTTGATCACCTGGAACTCTGCTTGAAGCTCTTTACAATGTTCCATTGCTTTTGTTATCTGAGATTCTATGGTGTTCCTGATGTCTTCTTAATGAAGTCTTTCACTGTTGACAGCAGCTCTGTTTTCATCTCAGAGATCAGTTCCGATTTCCATTTTAATAGATCTGCTTTTGTTACCAGTTCAAAGAGTCCGGGTGATTGAGCTTTATTTTGCTCATTTCCCTGAATGCCCCTGTGCTGGTGATCTTTGTGTTTAGGTTCTTGAACTTTTTTCTCATTTCTGTTGTGCTGGTGAGCACTGTAAGTCACTGCACAACCTAAGTGGTGCTTATCCAGACTCCTGCAAACAGGAATGGAACCCCCACAAGGCTTCTGGCCTGAGCCCGATGATGGATAGGTTGCTAACAGGTAGCACAGGTCATCTCCACGGCGCTTATCCAGACTCTCAACAGCGAGGGAAAGGTCCCCTATGCTTCTGGTCAGGATGAGATGACCAAAGGCTGCTAGCCTGCAGTGGAAGTCCCTGTGTGACCTCTGTGTCACTTACCCAGACTCACTCAGGGGGAGTGGAGCTCCCAGGGGATGTCTGGCCTGGGTCTGGTGGCAGGCAGGCTGCTTTCAGGTGATGGAGGTCACTGCACAGCCTCTGTGGTCCTTACCCAGACTTGCTGGGGGTGAGAGGAGGTCTCATGGCATGGCTGGCCTGGGTCTGGTAGTGGGTAGGCTGACTGCAGGCAGTGGGGGGTCACTCTGGGGATCAAGTCCATAGATGATTGGCCCCAAGATAGGGACATCCCAGAAGGGTGTGGGGGGGGCAAGACTGCTGAGTTCAAGGCTTCAGGTGAGCAGAGATGGGACAGCGCCAGAGGGGAACCATGTGCAGACCCAGTGCCCACCTTTGTGACCTTGCTAGACCCTTCCAGGAGTACATCTGCTTACCTGCAAGATCTTTCTTAATCTAATGAAGTTGACATATCAGGTGAAATGGTCACGGGTAGTAAATTAAAATTTCCAGTTTATATTGGGATAATCTAATTTTAGGCACTAAAATGATGGTGAAATTAGAATATCCTGCAGGCCCTCGGTACATAGTAGTGAATGACAAACAGCAGAAGATGAGGAATATAAGAGAAGCACAGTGATCATCAGGAGATGACTAAATAGGCAGGATTATGGCTTGTGTTTAGATGTCTCCCCAAGCTTCAGGTGGTCCATAAACTGGCTTTGCAATGACTGAATCTGATGCTGGGATTAAGGCGTAAACACTGAATCACGTGAGTGGCTGCTTTGGAACTGACCTGACCCCGGTAACGGCTAAAATAAAAGGGGCAGAAAGACAGTGATGTTTCTTGTTGCTTTTGTCTCCTTGTGGGTGTGATTACCTGTCCTCTGGGACGCCCCTGTGCCACGTGGCGCTCTGCTCGGAGCCAGCCCGTGAGTTCCACAAACTGTGAGCCAAATAAACGTTTCCGGCTTTAACTCTGGTATCAGGTGTTTTGCCTCCGCAATGAGAAAAGTACCTAACACAGGCTGCAAAGGAAATTTACTTTTTCTAAGGACTTGGACACTTACAAGGAGAGATCGGTGGAACCTTCCTGGGTCATCAAGGTGTCAAAGGAAAGGAAGAGTCAAAATAAGATTTAGTCTAGATTTTAAGTCCTCTGTGGCCTGAGGGAAATGAGGTGCGAAGGAAAGCAACAAGAAGAACTACAAGGCCCTGGCACCTCCCTTGGCAGCGAACCGCTCAAGTGGCGAGGACTGAAAGGGGCCGCTGTGCGCTGACTCAGCGCGGAACGGGAGGTGGCAGCTCCGCTCTCCTGGGCTGTCCCTCGCTTGGTAAAAGTCCTTCAACACGCAGCCTCGCTACTGGACTCTCCCTTCTGTTCCTTTTTAACCTATAAATCTGAAATTTAAAATGGTATCTTATCCCACAGGGCTATCTGAAGATTAAATAAATTAATGTAATGGCTTTATATAAGCGAGTTAGTATTTGTTGACAATTATTTTGATAAGACTCTCTACAATTGTTGGGATCAGTCTTAAAACAAGGTGTGGTATTTATCTATAATTGGGGCTCTTTGTCAGTAGTTTTAAGCTCAGCATCAGTTTTACAGTTGGTTCTTCTTTGGCTCGTTCATAAATATATTCATTCATTCTGCAGATAAATATTGAGCCTGTTCCCCAGAGAGACTTCTAGTGTCGTACTAGGAACTTGTGAGATAAATTTGGAAAATGGTAAGTGTCATAGGACGGCCAAAGGGAGGGGAACTCGGGGCTGGAGCCGGAGGCCGCGCTGCGCAGGTGGCCTGGGGAGGCTGCTCCCCAGGGTGGGGTTTGGGTAGAGATCTGGAAGAGGATATGAAGTCATCACGGGAAGATATTTTAAGGAGAAGTCCCAGTGAAGCCAAGATAAAAACAGAGAAATAAGGAAGAATTTTTTATATTTGAATTTTAGAATTTCTGAATTAATAGTGGTATCAGTACCAATATTGAAGCAGATGCTTCTGAGATGAGAAAGGCTGTTGGGGCCAGAAAAGTAGACCATGAAGATCCCGAAGGCTACAATAGGGAGTTCGGGTGATTTATATCCATGTGCTCAATTAACAGGAGCACTTGAGCCCTTCAAACGCTGCTAAGCAGAGCACTATCTCTAAGGCACCGCTTCAAGACATTCTTGAGGAGGGGAAAACGGGAGTGCCGTTGTTCTAAGTGTGCTCTGCACTATAGTAGTGCTCCAGGAACCTACTGTCTCCGTCGGTAGTGAATTGAGCACCAGCTGCACTGCTCTGCTAGAACCGCACTGACCCGCTGCCTGGAGCTGCGTCCGGGGCTCACGAGGTCCACCGGACATCAGCTAAGCTCTTCGTTCGAGCTGCAGGCACATTTTCACTTGGTTCTGAGTCCCAGACGGGTTTCTGTGAATGACAAGGTACACGCATTCTGTGTCAGGCACTCTAACTTCCCCACAGGAATTTAACCTGTCAGTTTGGATTCCAAACACCCAGACTGAATAAATCTTTCTGAATGAACACTTGCCACTCCGGTGAAGTGTGATAGAGAAAAAGCATTATCTGCAGGCTGGAACGGTCGTAGTGTGACCTCCACATGCCTCTAGCAGTCGCATTTAGTTTGTAACCGAGGTCTCCGTGCTCGTCCTGTAGGGACCCCGTTGGCAGAGAAGTAGGCTCAGCCTCAGGCCTCCTGAGACCCGGCAATAACTTGCTCATCAGAATGTCCAAGTCCAGATTCAGCCGACTCACACTTGTTCTCCAGAATTTGTCAGTAAACGCAGAGAAGCACGTCACTAAGCCGAAGACACCGTTCCCTTTTATCCAGCACATTTGTACTCGATGAGCAGCTGCACTAGACACCATGCTGGATGCTCTGCCTACCACAGTTAATGACAGAGCCCCAGACTTCATCATCATTACAGTGAAGTAAGCAGGGAATTTTTAGATTTCAGGAAAACTACGAGCGCTGTGAGGACACAGCCCAGCACAGAGACGGTTGTCTTTGCCGGGACTTATGCAGGAGTAGGGTCAAACCACGAGGCAAGTCTTACACCGGAAAGGGCCTGAAACTGATGAAATATTTTATCCAATTTGTGGGTTTGAAATTTTTATTAACATATAAGTACATGTCTTTTGTAGTATTTAAGTATTTTTATTTTGATAAGTTTTTTTAGATAAACTAAGAAGTGACTGAGAATCAACTTCTTTGTCTTCTTTAAAATTACCTTTAATATTTCAGAAGACTTGTTAATAGATTGAATTACTGGCCCCAAGCATTGGCCACTTTGAAGAGGACAACTTTTTTTTTTTTTTTTGAGACAGGGTCTCGCTTTGTAGTTCAGGCTGGCCCTGAGCTCACTGTGTAGCCCAGACAAGCCTCGAACTCAGCAATCCTCCTGCCTCTGCCTCCCGAGTGCTGGGATGACAGGCTGAGCCACCACGCCCGGCACTGTGGTGTGTGGCATTGATGGCTGGTGGGTGTGAGTCTCCACGCCCAGCCTTGTATGTGGTTACCGGGGATCGAACTCAGTACCTTGCGCATGTGAGGCAGGCGCTGGAACCACTGAGCTAACCCGCCGGCCCAGGAACTAAAAGTTTGACTATAATACTTCAGTATGAAGATTCCATTTGAGTTTTTCCTAGTTTCATTTCTTTTTTGAGGCCAAGCAAGAAGAAAAGGTGGTAATTAAATAAAAAATATAGTTGCCAGACTCCTTAATGAAATACTGTAAAGTTTTGATATCACCATATAAGGTTGTTTGCCTGAAAACTTGTTCAAGAATAATGTCGATTCTTTTCATTAAATCTAAAATTGATATGATTAAAATAATGAAATTTATATTTAACTTTACACTAGTGAAGATAGTTTAGTAATACAATAAAACTCTCCTAACAGGGCTTAACAAAAAGTTTCTTAATCACTCTCTCTATATAAAATATGTTGACACCAAAACTCTACTCACTGTAGCTATTTGGAGACCCAGGCTGATGAAGGCTTACTCTGGATATGAGCTTCCAGGGTCACTGTATCAGTGGTAAGGAAATGTGGGAAACTGCTTATTGGCTTTTAAGGCTTCCAATAGGAAGTGATATGTCTTGTGTTCAAATATTATTAGCCAAATCAAGTCACGTAGTCACCCAAATCCATCACATTCTGTTTCAAAATGAGGAGAAATAATAATAGTTGGGGGTCAGTAAAAAAATTACTACCACCAGCATGCCTATATTTTATACTTAAAGAGAGGATATACTATTTTCCTTGAACATACAAATCCACCCAAATGTTTTAAGAAGAGAGTGATTTCTTTACAGTCTATTTCAGTTGAACTTCCGGTGTCAGATTGGGTGAGATTTACAATATCTTGACAGCTTGATTTTAATATCTATCTCCAAAACCTTTGGAGGAAAGTGATATTGCTGGATTTGAATTCAGTACTCTGACCACTACACACTCCTTGCACCAAAATGTTCTTGCATTTTATAGGCTGTTTAAGTAGTTTCCAAAGAACTGATCAAAAAATTTTCAAAAATCATAAAGCCTGTGTAATAGTTGCCATCAAACTGAATCAGAGTGTTTTTGTTTTAAAATGGGCTAAGAATCAGTGGCTGTTTCAAGATGTAAAGATGAAGGGAGAAAAGGGGCTAAAACACTGAGGCTGGGGAGAAAAGGAGATGAGTGAATTTCCTTTATTGGGCTTCTCTCCAAAAGAGTCATCTGGTAAGTTGGCAAATAAAAAATCAAACAGCTATGTGCCAGATGTGCACGGCTGTTGTTGGACCATCTGCAGCTTGCTTCTGTGCCATATGCCACTTTTACATTTGGTTAACTGGGGTATCAGAGGCAAAATTCATTCATTGTGTATT
>PVIC010041124.1:0-16376 GCA_004025085.1 Thryonomys swinderianus
TCTGTTTTCAAGCCTGTGAGATGCTCCCCTCTTTGAGGCCCTATGTGGAAAAACAGTTGTGCGTTTCCTCACTGAATAATTCCATACAGAAGAGCTGCTGAGCACCTGCTCCTTTAGATGTTTCATTTTAAAATTGCATGCAATGTTTTCAGTTATTTGCAAGATAATCATGCTGATATAAATTTGGGACCTATACCCTGATTGTCCTTAGTCACTAAAGCTTTCACTCCTATGTGAGGAAACTACTCCCTCTACTTTTCTTCCTTAGATTCATTCAATTTCTGTGCTCCAAGAAATCACCGGGATGATAACAACCACTTACTTTTACAGGCAACCATAAGGAGTGAAAAACCATCTTCGTCCTTGTGCTGAGCTTAAGAGTTCAAAGAAAGAGTATGAAGGTCCCAGTCATTAATGTGGTATAATCAGAATAGCCCTAGAACTTCGATAGGAAATATAGCATTTCAGACCTGCCAACTGTTTACCTGACATCAAATGATTAGGGTTATGTGAAAGCAAGAGACAATATACAGTTAAAATATGAAAACAGTTACATATATTGAAAGCTGAAATGGCTTTTGAACATGAACTGTGAAAGTACAGAAAGATTTCCACATAATTTTAGCAGCAGTTGAAAGAATTTCCAAGAAAACCTGAATATTTATTACTAACATACTGTATTTCACCAGTAATATGTCCAAAAATATTCATATACTAAGAAATCATTACTATATAGGAACTAAAGTATGTATTTTATATCATTACAAACATAAGTAAAATTATGCTTGCTTTTAATTCACATCGATGACAACCTAGGATTCTAATCTGATTAGAGTTTATATACACATACATCAAATACCCTTATTCATTTTGACATTTAGATGGGATTTTCTGATTACAGGGAAGTTTTTTTTAAATTTCTCCTCAGAAATTCAATATATTGGATATAGCCACTTAAAACATATTATTTGAAAATTGTAATTATTTGAAAGTTTAGCCAAATATGTCCTCTAAAACACAAATATTTTGGACAATATTATTGTCTAAAATGTTTAGTCTATGTTTCCCTTTCTTGTTTCTCTTTTCTCTTTCTTTTCTTTTCTTTTCTCTTATTTGATTAGAAATTCAAGTACCCATGATTATCTGTATTATCAGGAACCTGGTCATAAATGGAATGTTGAAAGGGAGCTGCTATGCAGAAACACACTTAAGAAACACCCTAGAGCCACCTAGAAATCATCTTCCCAAAAGTTTTATCTACTCCAGGACAAAAAGAACAAAGATCTAGGTCTCTATTTCAAAAACTTTGTGATATACTAGGAATAAAAACAGACACTGTATTACTATACAAAATGTCATGTAATTGTAGTATGCAAATCAGCAAAATACAAAAAACTACTCAATTTAATTTAAACAACTCAGAGTATATTAACAAGCACTGTTTGGCGTCTGGATAGAAAATGATGTTTTCTTAGTTTTCTGTCTACTGAGAGAGAAAAGTAAACAAACCTTTCCAATACACTGAAAATAGTGCTATTTTAAAGTAATATTAGACTAGCTCAAAAGAAAGACAGTTAATATTCCACCAAGTATTCTAACATCCATAGTTTCTTTAAAGTTTTCGATAACACAAAACTTTCAACCATCCTCAATGAATGAAATTACCTTAAGTATTTCAGTGAGTTTAGAAAATGATGGCTACATTGACAGCCATTTTTTGTGAATCTCAATACTTTTGAGAAGTACAAATTCAACCAGAAATTTTCTCAATGACTTTAATCTTTTAAGATATCTCAATTCTCTCTAAATTTTTTCATGTTTGAGTTTATCCATCAAAACAAGTGGCTTTAGCAGGACGTGGTGGCTCCCGCCTGTCATCCCAGCACTCGAAAGACAGAGACAGGAGGATTGCTGAGTTCGAGGCTTGCCTGGGCTACATAGTGAGCTCAGGGCCAGCCTGAACTACAAAGCGAGACCCTGTCTCAAAAAAAAAAAAAAAAAAAAAAAAAAAAAAAAAAAAAAAAAAAGAAGTGGCTTTATATATTTGACAATTCTCAAAAAAATAGATAAATGATATTTATTAAAATCAAATTGAAAAACTGTAAAATTATAAAGATGGAAAGTTGAGGATGGCCAAACTGGAGGGGACTTACACGTTTTTGTTTTTTTTAGTTTTTTTTTTTTTTGCCCTGGCAGAATTTATTTTCAAATTATACCAGGTCTAACTTTAATAAGTAATCCCTCCAGGCTCTAACTATGATCAGTCTGCTTCATTCCACTGGAATTGAATGGGTTGCATCCAAATATTTTTAAGATAAAAAGGATCTATTGAATCATTATAATTATCCCCAATAAAAAATAAACATACTAAGTGTCATAAACTATGCTGATTACTGTTGCTTCTCGTCTATATGAATTCACTCTGCTTATCATCACAGAGATGTAGAAAAATGATTCTGTAGGCCCAAGCTTATAAAATTAGGAGAAGAGAGGGTATGTTCTGATTCCAGAGGGTATGAGTACAAAATCCAGGCCTTCAAGCACTATTACATTTTTCTAACTTCTTCCAAGTTAAAGAATTTTTGCTCCTTTATGTCTGTTTCTATTGCCCATTTCTTGAGTAGGTCAATTAAAAGATAAAACTGCACTTGTGTATGTTATTAAGGAACTCAATGAGAAAGAAATTCTGAAGACAATAATAATCATAATATCACCAAGAAAACTCAAATACTTAAGAATTAATCAAGAAAACAAAAGACCTGTACAAATAAAACTACAATAGTCTGTAAAAAGGGACTGGAGAAGACATCAGAAATGCAAAGGTGTCCTCTACTCCTGGACAGACAAAACCAATGTTTTCAAAATGGCCCTATTCCCACGACTGTTCTTCAGATTCACTGCATTCCCAATCAAAATATCACTGTCTTTCTTCACACACACAGAGGAAGCCATCCGACATGTGTGTGGGATCTGGAGACCTGGCAGGCAACAGCAATCCTGCTGATAGAGGAAAACAAGAGACTTTCAGACTTTCAATACCTCACTTCAAGCTACCCTACACAACTCCAGTTCTACAAGTGGCCTGGTCCTGGTGTAAAACAGACACATAGATCAGTGGAACAAAACAGAGAACATCTCCACACACATTCCCCTAATTAATCTTTGACAAATGAACCAGAGCATACATTGGAATAACAATAGCTTATTCAACAAATAGTGCTATGAAACTGAGATAAATGTTGGCAGAAAATTTTAGCTGGACCCATGTCTCTCACCATGTCAGAAGCTAAAGTCAAAATGGATCAAACGTCTATATTTTTCAGTCAATAGGTTCATAGTTAGATCTGTCATTAGACAGTCATTTGGAGCTGCTTAATATAGGAGCCTCTGTTTCTCCTATAAGATGCAGATCAGCATACTGAGGTGATCAGTCTAGTATCTGTATCATAGTTCAATAAATACTAGAGAATGCCTCTTAATATCCATTTACTCGATTAAATAACACACAAGAAAATACACTGTGTCTATGGAAGGGCCCTTACATCACACAGTGATTTTTGAAAGCATATGACCTTTCATTTTGCTATTGTGTAAGGAAAAGCACATCCCTCAAAATGGTTGTAGTAATAAAATTTTCATATTTCAAAGGCAAAATGGTACTGTAAAATATCTTTGCTCTTGCTTTCTACAACTAGCTCACTAAGAATCACCTACCAGGTGTAAAGTTCTTCATTAATCCTAAAATAATTCTGCCTCAGACTTTAAGTGCGATTAAGCACTGAACAATAATTGAACAGTTCTGAATGCTTTCCATTTGAATTTCTTTCTTAGACTGATAATTTTAAAATCTTCTACAGTGCAGAAATATAGAGAAAAATTTAAAACAAGCTCACATAGCTCACGAATGTAGATAGTTGTTTACTGTACCATTTACTGTCATTAAATATCAACAAATCCATTATTAAGTTAAATTTTATAATAACAGACAAATCACAGGTTACACGTGTTGTTATTCTGGTTCAGCAAAATGTATAGAAAAATGCAGAATTGCATAAACAGTACATGCTGTGCTAGAGTAATAATTAAGTAATCACCTTGTTTTGTAGTGAGCTCAACTGTTGCAAATAATCCCTTAAAATGCAGCACTGTACAAGGCTAATCTTGTTGGGTAGTTTCTGCCCCCAGGAAGTTGCATATCATGGTAGAAAGTGATCTCTTGTGGTTCTTTTTTAATTTTACACGTGCCATAATGCTTTTGTAGTATTATTTGTGTTTATGTTATCAATAGGGCTTCTGTAAACAACAGTCCATGAGTAGTTAAGCTTTTGTAGTGTAAGTTAAGGTGGAACTAGACAGTAAAGGAACAGACTGAGGACAAGTAGACCAAAAGGACCCTAGGCAGCACCAGCTACGGCACCAGCCTAGTTATCATCACAACCCAGGAGCAGCTGCAGTCACCAGCACAACCTCCAACGGCTGGTTTGCTGCACCCTTGGCAGGGGCCACAATAAATTCAGCACCACAGAAAGAGACCCGCGGTATGGTGGGCCCGTGGCTTCATTGTCTGAGTCCAGAATGAGGAAGTTTCAAAAATAGCAAATGAGGTTTGGAGAAAACAAGGATTCTTTTTTTTTTTTTTTTTTGAGAAGGGTCTCACTTTGTAGTTCAGGCTGGCTCTGAGCTCACTATGTAGTCCAGGCAAGCCTTGAACTCAGCAGTCCTCCTGTCTCTGCCTCCCGAGTACTGGGATTACAGGCATGAGCCACCACACCCAGCTCTGTGGTATGTGGTATTGATTGCTGGTGGATGTGAGTCACCACACCCAGCATTCTATGTGGTTACCGGGATCGAACTCAGGACCTTGCGCTTGCGAGGCAGGCGCCGGAACCACTGAGCTAAATCTCCAGCCCGAAAACAAGGATTCTTACGTGGTTCTCAAAGGCCAGTTCCAACAGCACTAGCCCAACTACAGCTGAAGTTTGCAAAATCGCTGCAGACTGACAGACTTTGAATCAACCACAGTACACCAGCCCTCCTGGTATGAGGAGAAATCCTGAAGCACTGACCATCAGAGTCTGCAATGGTACAGAGGAAGACATGGAAAATGAAGACAAAACCACAAGCCACCTCTGGAAGACAGCCACCTCAGTCCCATTGCCATCATTGCAAAAACCACAGAAACCTAAACTACAGTCCAGTAAATAAACAAAACCAGCTCATTCATAAGCTGAGGATATTTTCCAATTTTGAGGCTGAGAATCATGTGTCTGAATCAATTTTGTCTTCACTGTGGCATCCTATGAGAAGTAAAGAATAAATTCCGAATCTACTTCGATGCCCACTCTGAGTCAGTGCTGCTTCTGTGAGCAGGCTTCCGGCTGCCTTCTGCACAGCGCTCAGGCCCAGAGCTCTGTGTCTAGTGTGGGAGGAGGACCTCACAGAAACTCCCTCTACTTCTCTGCCCACGTTAAATAAATTCTGCGCCTGTGTGGCCCGGGTGCTGGACCATCTTCTCCAGAGTTCAGGCCATGAGTTGTCATGCAACCAACGTGAAAAGAGGATTCCTCAGAGATAATTCCATCTACTTCTCAGACCACACTGTGGAAGCGCTACTCCTGCACAGCCAGGTCTCTGGCACGGGACAGGCCCACTTCTTCCAAGGCACTTTGGCCCTGAGCTCCCCTATGAACAGCACAGGAGGAGCCTCAGAGATCCCATCTTTTCGTCTGGCCACACTGACATTTGGGCCTTGACATCTCAAGGGACCAGCACAGGGAGTCCCCAGAGAATCCATTTACTTGTCTGCACACACTAAGTAAGTGAGGGGTGGTGCTGGACTCAGGCAGAGGCCTTTTGTCCCAGCAGGCTTCTGGCCCGCCTTCCACACAACATCAACAACAACAACAAAAACAAAACAAAACAAAAAAACACCCACTGAAAAGATGAAGAAATCCTGTTGCCTTTATGCATGAAGAAGTGATATCCAACAATACAATGTATACAAGAAATACATCTAATACAGAAAAAAGCCATAGACTGAACGTAAAGGGATAGAAAACAATTCTACATGTGACAAGAAACTACAAAAAAAAAAATTTAGGAGTGGCTATTTTATTTGCAGACAAAACAGATTTCAAAGCACAAAAAAGGATAGTATGTTCTCATACAGGAAACAATCCAAGAGGAAGAGGTGACATTCATAAATATTTATGCACCAAACTCTAGTGCACCCAACTATATAAAACAACATTAATGGACATGAAAAGTCAGATAAGCATTAATACAATAGTAGTGGGGGACCTCAGTATCCCATTGTCACAAATAGATCAAGTGGACAAAAAAATCACTAATAAAATACTTATACTGAAACAAACTTTTGAACAAATGGACTTAATGTCTACAGAGTATTCCACCCTGTAAAGTCAGAATATGCATTCTTCTCAGCTTCTAACATGTCATACTATGGGGAGGGGGGTGATTGTAGGGTGGGTAGGGGAAGGGGAAAAATGAGAATTAAGTAAATTAAATTAAATTTAAAAAATATGTGCTCGCTTCAGCAGCACATATACTAAAAATTTAAAAAAAAATAGACCATATGCTATTTCATAGAACATGTTTAAGTAAATGCAAGGGGATTGAAGTTATTTCCTGATATACTGATACCCTACATGCTGAAACTGGAGTTTAAAAGCAAAGGAAATTCCAAAACCCTCACAAACTCATGGAAATCGAACAACATTCTCCTGAGCACACAATGGGCCATAGAAGAAATTAAACAGTTTCTACAAATAAATGATAATGACAATGCAACATACAGGATTCCATAGGACACAATGAAAGCAATTCTACAAAGGAAATGCATAGCAGTGAAAGCCTACGAGGAAAACAAATCAAGCTCTAATAAACAACCTTGCATTAGGTGGTTGTAGAGAGGGCAGGGGAAAGGGGAAAAATGAGAATGAAGAGGCACCATGCACAGCAAATTCTCAATGTTGAATATGATTACAACGTATGTATAAAATGTATTCTTTTTAAAAAACAAAATAAATTCCAGCACACACAATGAATTAAAAAGTGGAACTACAGACCTTAAATGCTTGCTTTCACCTGAAGCACCAGGCAGCTCAAACTTCCTGCAGGATCTGCTGTTGTGGTCTGTGGCGCAGGGTTCCGGAGGCCCCGACCTGGAGGGTGAGGCGTAGGGTCAGCAGCAAATCCCTGGCAGGTTTCAGAGGGCACTTCCGCTTTTGTTGAGGGTCACATACACTTATATAGGGCAGAGAGACAGAGAGAGACAGAGAGAGACGAGGGAGAGGGAGAGGGAGAGGGAGAGGGAGACGGAGAGAGATGAAAGGGAGAGGGAGAGGGAGAGATGAGAGGGAGAGATGGGAGAGGGAGAGGCAGAGAGGAGAGAGAGGAGGGAAAGAGGGAGAGGAGAGAGAGGAGGGAGCAAGGGAGACAAGGAGAGAGACCGAGAGAGACAGAGGAGAGAGGAGAGAGGCTGTCGCTTCAGTAAGGTTACATCTGATTGGCTGATCTAATGTGCTTAGCTCTGATTGGCTGAATAGTACACAGTTGAAGCTTTGTGACGTTATCTTCTAAATTGGTTCTGGGTGTGTGGGGGAGGGGCCTCAGGGATTCCTGGCTCAGGTGATCCACGCAGCACAATCCAGTAGCCGGCTGCCCTCACCTGTGGCTTCTGCAGCCTGTGCCACCTGTGGGAGCCAGCCCGCTCCCTTCCCCACCCAGGCGCCACGCGTGGGGACCCAGAGTCCCACTGTGTCCTCCTTGACCCTGGGGGAGCAGGGATGAGCACCTAATACGGTAGCTCTTGGACGAGCGAAGGAGTCACCCTGCCAGCTACAGGTGAGTCTGTCTCCATCTTCCTTCCGGGCCTCACAGCTGCGAGGAGAGGTGTGTGCGGCACACCTGACCAGCCAGGCTTGAACTTCCCCTTCGGTCTTCAAAGCACAGAGTTTCTTAATTGTACTTAAAAGATCACTTTTTGGTAGTGGCAAATACATATTTTTGAACTACAGTTTTTCTGAATATACATTAAAACCTTTTTTGTTTCCTGAGTTGTCTTTATATATTATTTTTAATTTGCTGTAAAAATTTACAACTTGATTTTAAAGATCAGCAAACATTGCTGTTCATAAATCTTAAATATTGTTTACAGAATTATATGAGGACGTTCAACTGCCCAAGATTCACCAACCTTAGCCTCTGCATTGTTGGAGACTCAACTGTTCCTCTCAGATACGTGCACTTACTTTCTGTGAAAACTTTAAAGTGCATCCAATTCGGTAAGGGGTGAATGGTTACTATTTCATACAACTTGGTAAAGCAGAGAGCAGCATTCCTAAAACAAAGAAGGGGCTACACAAGTTTATTCAACAATTTAAAAAAGCTGTGTGAAGTGCCGGGTGTGGTGGCTCATGCCTGTAATCCCAGCACTTGGGAGGCAGAGGCAGGAGGATTGCTGATTTCAAGCCTTGCCTGGGCTACAGAGTGAGTTCAGGGCCAGCCTGAACTACAAAGCGAGACCCTGTCTCAAAAAAAAAAAAAAAAAAAAAAAAAAAAAAAAAAAAAAAAAAAAAAAAACTGTGTGAAAAGGTGATGTCTTACAATGTGGTATTCTTTTTTAAAAATTAATTTTTATCTTTATTGGTACATTGTATACACACATGATCACACTCAATTTTCTGCCTAAGTTAGGTGAGTATGTGAGTGCCTTATAAAAATCTGATGGTAAAACTTAAGAATACAAATTTGAAGATAGAGTCTTTCCAGGTTCGTCTTTTATGTGCTGGGCTATAATTGATAAATAAATTCCTACCTACATTGTAGGAATATTGTACAACATTTCTTCTAATATGGTTGAAGCTTTTATTCTAATCCCCATTCACATTTCTGGATAATTCATGATTCCTTTACTGTGACTCATAAACACTATTTTAGTTAAAACCACTAGAAATGCCTCATTACTGAACATAGATTGATATCTGCAGATCTACCGTTAATTCAGAAATGTTCTTCCTGAAGGAAGAACTAGGAGATTTGGGAGGAAATCTTTGGAAACCTTAGTCAGGTTTCCAAATCAAGTTCTTAATGCTCTACTAAAGAAAATTGTTGTAAATATTACTAGAGAATAACTTAATTTTAGCTCTTGTTGTTTTGGGGGCACCAGGCATAGAATCTATGACCTGTACCCCACAATGAGCTGTACCCCATTCATTCTTTCATTCTTTCCTTCAAATGGGTTCCCACTAGCTCGCTCCCATGCCCAGGCTGGTGGAGACCTCGCTAGGCCCCTCCCCCTGCTCGCTAGCCCCGCGGAGTGCTGGGATGACGGAAGTACTTTGAAGGAATTCTATGCACATTGTGACGTCTACATGGCTAACCTTGCACCTGGTGTGTTCATAATTTCATACCCAGTTCTCATGCGTAATAAGTTGTTTAATTCACCAAGTAATTTATGAAGAGTGACAGAGATCCATCAAGGCACATAGATCTGAAAATGAATCATCTGAATGTGAAGAATTCATAACAAACCTGAAAAGAGCACTGGCCCCTCTCTCACAGTCTCGCGCCTGTTCGGCCTCTCAGCATATGCATAGGTATGTGCATGTATATGATGTGTGTACATATGTATATATATTTACATGCATAGGAGCAAGTGGTGAATGATGGAAAGCCATTCCTGTTCATTCCTGTTTGGTATTCCAGAAATCAAATTTAACATATTATAAAGCATATTTACAATTCCAAATACCAGTCACTCATGTATTGCAATTACAAAGTGAACTTATGGTCATCAATTACTTCTATTTCAGTAAAGTATCCTGATTTATTTCATATCAGACACCAGACTGCAGCTGACACATAAAAGAAAAATCTGCTTAAATGGCATAAGGTGGGAGTAATCAATATGCAAAACAAACAGAAATAATAGTTTGGGTAAAATTGCCATGGTAACCATCTCTCAGGTAAGCCTTCAGTAGAAGGAGGGTTGGTTATGTAGATCTGTGTCATTTATTCTGAAGAGAGTCCTCCAGTTAGGTCGACGTGGTGAATCCCTCTTACACAGCCTTAGGATTCCTCTTCCTTTGTTCATTTCTACAGGCACGTCCATGTTCTCCTTTTACTCTGCAATTACATCTTCGAGTTCCTTCAGTGATTCTTCTTGAAATGCATTTAGTTTCCATAATTAAAACCAGCATAGTAGAGCTCAGTTTTAAGGAAAATTATTTTAATTAATCCTAAAATGATTTCATTCTTAATTTGAATATAGATTTTCATTTGAACTTTTCATGTGATCAACTTACTAAAATCTAGTGATGTTTACAGTATCATTATGATTCTTTTTTGTTTTCCTAAGGACATTTATGTATTAAAAGTCTCTTAATCAATATCACAATGACATATAAATACTTGAATAAGCTTTAGCCTGATTTGTAATAATTATTTACTATTAAAACATTCTAATATAAAATTAGGTCAATAAGCTTCTTAGTAGCACATATTTATTAAACATGTGACTACTTGCACCCATTGCATGCATTTACCATTTCATTTAATTTCACAGGTATGTTTTAATATTAAAACTTAGATAATAAATAATCTGTTTACAAAATAGCCCTTTGTGGGCTCCCAGATTCAGGGTATTGTGTAAACAAACACTTAACACAAGCATAAACAGGCAAAACACTAATATGCTTATTTTTGCTGGATAATTTAAACATTTCTTAAAGAAAAACTTACATTCCGAATCTGACTTTTTTGTTGTTGTGTAATATGTCATAAGTCGACTTTTTCATGCATGCTGCCATGCTGAAAACCATCATTACTAACTTTGGCAAATGTTCAGTTATTATCACACCTCTGTGAGTCTCAATAAATTGCATACTTAAATGTAATTCTATTTCTTACCCAATTTTGAACCATGTTTTTATGACAGAAGTTAAATAAGAGTAAATAATCAGAATTAAAAACATAGTTTTTAAATGAAAGGATGCACTTCAAAATTATTCAATCAATATGGCAAAATAAAGGTATGTTTTAGGTATGTCTTACAAATATAGTCTTTTATTTATATTTTCTCAATTTCAGTGACAAAGTAGCATTCCTCAGTTGTAGCCTTTGCAAATTCCTATAGTTCATAAAGTAGTACTCCTTTTAAATATACTGTCTTTAAATATAATGAATTTCAGCATTTTTACAACTGTACATTTTTCCTCAAAGAATTATGAACTAATTTCTGCATTAAACCCATTTTAAATGCTCTATTTTATATAATTTATGTAAATTATTAATACAGCAGTTACTATATTACTACTATATTAATATTACTGTATTCAAAGGCAAAGTAAAATTACTGCTTTGTGACTACAGATTGTAAAATGTAAGAGCAAAAGCAAGTTAATTTAAAATGATCATATGGGGAAATTAACATTTATTGAAATGTTACACCATGGGAAAATAATTCAGGAAAAAATTGATTTAAAATTTAGAATTCTAATGTTAAACAGAGAAATTAAAGATGGCTTCTACAAAGTGAACTTTTGTGTGAATACATAAAAATTGTCAAAATAATCTAGATGTTCAGTGTCTACAAAATTAAAAAATATGATAGCATTATAAAAGATTAAGAAATTGGTCAATTGTATTGTTCTTTGCCACAACTTCATAATATATGGGAGGATAGAACTGACTATGCTATATCACAGAACATTGTGTGCATGATCTAACATTGATAATTTCTCTCTTTGGTGCATGCGATATGATATCAGTTATCATGACAAAGAATATATATATATATATATTTATTTATTTATTTATTTCAAATTTTATAGAATTGCGTTCCTCTGGAAAGATTTATTTACTAAAATATTCTCAGAATGCCATGCTATTATATATTCATTTCTGCCGTGGTTTCCTTTTATTATTTTCTTTATCTTTCAGATTTTGTTTTATTAGTGCATATCTGCTTTATATTATGGATATGTATATAAAATACCCTAATCTCTTTTTTTATTCATTCCCTCTCTTCCCTTCCTCCTGCCTCTATCCCTTGTGCTTTTTTACCCTTTGCTAAAATATGTATCTCCTTATAACCTCTTATCTAGCTTTTATTTTGATCTCTATTTTAAGTTTCTCTTTTAAGAGAAACCATGTGATATTTAAACTTCTGTGTCTTATTTACTTCACTGAAATCATAGTCTCAAGCTGCTTTATTTTTCATGACTCAAGTAGACCTTTTTCCTGGCACAGTAGGACTCCTTGCCCATAAATCTCACAATTTCCTAATCTGTTCATCCCTTCATGGGCATATAGGCTGCTTGCGACATTTTTAAAATTGGATTTTATTGGGAAATTTTATACATACCCTATGATCATGTTCAGTATTGAGAATTTACACCTGTACATGACATATTGATTCTCACTCTTTCGCATCCCCCGCCCTCCCTGCAACCCCCACCCCCTATATACACAAGCTCTGTTCGCTTTTTACCATCAGATATTTTTCTCTCTTTACTTTGCTCTAGCCCCTTTGCCTTTTCTTTTCAACATTTTCTTCCTATTTCACAATACCTGTCATACATTCTGAACCTCATTTACACCTTCAGTTTCTCATACTAGAGAATTGATACGATGTTAACAAATCTGTACCTTCTTTATTTCACTTATGAGTATGCCTTCAAGGTACATCTATTTGAGTATAAATGACTCAAATATGTATAAGATTTAGCTATTGTGAATTGTGGTGCTATGGTTTCTTTGTTGAATTATTCTTTCAAGTATACTTATGAAGTTCTTCACAGTAAGAGCTTTGATATTTTTGTCTTTATTCTCCCAGAAGAGGTCAAATTTTAAGATCTAAATAAATCAACTATTAAAAGTAATAGTGCCTAGGGCCAGAGGATTAGCTCAGTGGTTCCGGTGCCTGCCTCGCAAGCACAAGGTCCTGAGTTGGATCCCTGGTGACTACATACAATGCTGGGCGTGGAGACTCACGCCCACCAGCAATCAATACCACATACCACATTGCTGGCTGTGGTGGCTCACGCCTGTAATCCCAGCACTCCATAGGCAGAGACAGGAGGATTGCTGAGCTCAAGGCTTGCCTGCACTACCTAGTGAGCTCAGAGCCAGCCTGAACTACAAAGCGAGACCCTGTCTCAGAAAAAAAAAAAAAAGTAATAGTGCCTATTTTAAAAAAAAGGACAAATCAAAAGTATGAAAATTATTCTAATAGATATAAAATAAACCATTAGTTCAATTTAAGAAATAATGCATTGCCAGTATGGAGAGTATTTTAAAGATGTACTTGTTAGTTATTTTGCCAAGCTACCAAGAAAAAAAATAGAACAAAACTATATAAATGGAGAAATCATTGAATCAGGAGTCAAGCTGTAGGAGATGCCCCCCCAGTTATGACTTCTTGTCACTGGAGAGTTGAAGTAAATCACCCAGAGCATTATAGGTATGTGGTAGGTCTTCATTCTTTACTTCATGATATTTGAGTTTATATTATTTCACTTAGGACCATAACTAATTTTCCTGAAAGTAAAAAAAAAAAAAAAATTCTATTACTACCTATGAAATAAAAAAGGAAAACCTGTTTCCAGCAATATAACCTTGAGCTCCATTGCTAATAGAATGCAGGATGCTATTTCCTTTGCTTAGATGATTATGAGAGCATAGAATGACATGGAGACTCATCACCAACAAAGAAGGAAACCCATAAATAAATACCTTCACTCTGTGAACCTAACTAAAACGAGCTTTGGTGGTCAGAATGCAGAATTTAATGAGTGTTTAATTCTACACCATAACCTAGTCATACAGGCTTCAGAAAATATTTTTAATATCTTTTGAGACATTGTTTAAAGTTCTAAAATTTAAAACACATAGTATTAAATTAGGTATAAGACAAATAGAAATAAGGCCTGTCAACTAATAAAATCCAAATACCCTTTTAGAATAATTGAATAAAAAGTGAGAAATATAAAAAAACTATTCCAATAGATATAAATTATATCTTTAGCTTGATTTAAAAAATAATGCATTGCAAATAACAGACTATTAGTATTTATTGCTAATTTGACCAAATTTCCAGGAAAAACGTTAACTAGGACAAAACTATACAAAGAGCAAAAGCATAGAATGTGGAATGAAGATTTGATGAGTCCAAGGCATCGAAGCCTGGAAAGATGAGCACAAGAGACACTTCACTAGGATGGAAACAGAACATAGTCCTACCGCCTCTGCTTACACATATTCATTCCTGGTGCTACAAGAAAACCTAGTGACCTGCTCAAGTGATACTACCCCTAGGTCCATTAAAAAAAATACCCCAGCACAAGAAAGATTAAATTTGACTAGGCCCAAAGTATCTTTATGTCATCTCCTGTTGTGGATGAGGTGTGTAGCCCCCTACCTCCCAAAGCCTTGTGGGTCCTAGGCTAGATATAGAGTTTGTGAAGCTGGAATTATTTTGTGATGCAATGCTGGGCTCCAGGGCACTAGGATTAAGGGTGTGAGTCCTACCCACGTGATAAGATAAAAGGAAGGAGATGCTGTTCCTCTTCTCTCCGAATACCTTGGCTGTTTTGTATGCATCATGTGCTTTTTCCTGCACAAAGTTTATTTGGTGTCCCCGCCTTGGAACCAGCTGATTGTGGACCCAAACTTCCATGAACTATAAGATAAATATACCTCTTCCCTTTAACTCTGGGTGTGAGGTATTGTATCTCAGCAACAGGAGAAAAGCACTTAACACATCTCACTCTCATATTTTTTCTCATTTGAAATAGAATTAAAAATTGCATCATTGTGCCGGGCGTGGTGGCTCGCTCATGCCTGTAATCCCAGCACTCAGGAGGCAGAGACAGGAGGATTGCTGAGTTCAAGGCTTGCCTGGGCTACATAGTGAGCTCAGAGCCAGCCTGAACTACAAAGCGAGACCCTGTCTCAAAAAAAAAAAATTTGCATCATTTGTAACATTTGACCAAGGAAAAATTGAATTGGAGGCACGTTAACTTTGAGTTAAGTGGAACTTAAGAATGTGATTCTTTAATTATAGCTAAGTGATAGTCAACCTTGCCAACTCAGAAATGCTTCCCAGAATGTTCCTAGACACTTGTGTGCCAACTTACTTAATAGTATGTAATAGAAATACCTCCTGTAGCATCTGGCATCAAAAGAATGTGGATTGTGGAGAAATAACACAATCACTATCTGTATACACTAGCACACAAATTTTATGTTTGAATGAAAGTGCATTTGTATATTGTGAGATGTGACACTTATCCAAAGCTGTAGGTTTGTGACCAGGACATGCCAGAATCAGTAGCATGTTTTTTGTTTCAGGACTGTGTCTCTGGCAGTGAGTACGCTGCCTGATATACAACCATCCCCACTAACAAGCCAGTCCTTATCAGCTGAGCATGTGAGTTCTCATGACCTCTTTTTCTCCATGATAGAAAAGTAATTATCTGGTTCCATTATTTCTAATTTCTTTGTTCCCATCATCTTGTGAACATCCCCTTGTAGGTCTTTATCCTTTCTCTTTCACTTCAGAGATTTTCATTTTTAAACTTTTCTGTTAGCAATCATCTCTACTTTTCTCGATTCAATAGTTACATTCTACATTAGAGCTTAATTTTTCAGCAGCATTTAAAAATATCTCATCTATACCCATAAGTAATTTAATTTCTTAACTTTCTTAGCACTTTGCATTTCTGGCTTTACTTTTACTCTATCAACATTTCTTCCTAGTTTTCTTTCTGCTTCTTCATTTCTTTGGCTCATTTCATTAATTTCATAATATTTGCATTTCTAGCCCTTGGAGGTCTTCAGTGTTCTTACTGCATAAAATCTCATCTATGTTTGTTTCTCTCAAAATCAAATATTGCCATCTTGACCTATTCTCTTAAAATTTTGAAATAGCATGCATCTCATTGTTTAATGTTTCAGCTTGAGTATATAATAGGAACTTCAAATTTACCTTGTCCAGAAGTGAATTCCCACTTCCGCTGAAAATTCACTGTACACCTGCTGATAGCTCTATCTCAGATAATAATTCTGTCTTTTCAATTATTCTGGGCAAATATCACAGATGCCTCCTCTCTTTAGCTCGTGTCCTTCATTCAGTTTGTCGGTGTCTTGTCTTTTCCACATTCAAAGTATTCCAGTCTAAATATCTTCCAACAGCTCCATGGCTAGTGCCCTCACGCCACGCAGGTCTCACATCCAGACCCTGTCAGCTTGACCGTAGTCTCTCTTTGCAGTCTGGTGTCAGGCAGCGAAGTGCTCCTGTTGGCATTCTCTACATCCCGCCATCGCTCTTGACACAGTGGCCCAGTAGCTTC
>PVIC010041125.1:0-16368 GCA_004025085.1 Thryonomys swinderianus
AAAAAAAAAAAAAAAAAAAAAAAAAAAAAAAAAAAAAAAGAATATATAGCCTGTGAGCCCAGTGCTCTGGAAGGGTGAGGCAGAGGATTCCAAATTCTAGCCTAGCCTGGGCAATTCAATGACTTAGTGAGATCCTGTCTCAAAACCAAAAATAAAAAAGGAGCAGGGCGTGGTGGCTCACGCCTGTCATCCCAGCACTCGGGAGGCAGAGGCAGGAGGATTGCTGAGTTGGAGGCTTGCCTGGGCTACCTAGAGAGCTCAGGGCCAGCCTGAACTACAAAGTGAGACCCTGTCTCAAATAAATAAATAAATAAATAAATAAATAAATAAATAAATAAATAAATAAATAAGGATTCAGATGAAGTTCAATGCAAAGTCTGAGTTTAATCCACAGTACTACAAAAAAAAAAAAAAAGATGAGAACCTGTAGATGTAAATGAGTTATAGAATGTATGATAGATTTTATGAAATAAGAAATATTCAAAGGGAATGTGGTAGGGGAAAGTAATAAGGGGAAATAGTAAATATGATTTGAAAAGAAAAAGAAAGCACATATATATGGGAAGTGGAGGGGTTGTGGGGTGGGCAGGGATATGGATAAAAATGAATATTAACTCGTGTCATATACTGGCACAAATTCCCCAATATTGAGTGTGATTGTGAGCTATAATAAAATATACCGATAAAAAATTCAATTTAAAAAAGAAACCAAGGAAAGAAAGAAAAAAGAATATAGAAGCTGAGAAAATAATACTAACAGTGATTTTTGGCTTGCTGATGATGTTCATAAGGGTTTCATGTCTTTTTTTCCACTATTGTGCTTTTCTATATTATTCAGAATCCTTACACTTGCTGAATATTTTCTTTTTATAATGAAAAGATTCATTTAGGAAAGTACTATCCCTTATGAGGTGGAAAATCCTTAATTAATGAATTGCATGAGCCTGGGGAAAGGCAAGAGGGAAGGAAAACATCAGCCCTGCATCCCTCTGGATGCTTATGGTTCATTAACAGGTCATTACAGTTGGGTATAACACGCACCAAATGACCACTGCTTTTGCACTCAGTTGTGGCCCAAGCACATTAAGGTGGAGGCAAGCAAACACCATTCTGCTAACATATAGAAGAACATGGAAGTCCCCAGGTACCAGGGAAGATCTGGGAGGAGAGCAGACCAGGACAGCTGGTATCCAGCTGAGATGCCCTTCTGTTTCCCCATCTCTCAGTGCTCAGAGCACGTTCATGTGAGTACTGTACAGGGCCCACTTTGGGAGTTATGTTCATGACCACAGTGTTCTGTCTTCAGGAAAACTGCTCACCTGTGATCAGAACTTTGACACTATTAGCCACTGCCTGGCAAGACACTTGTCCTTAATAGTACGTGGTCTGCCATGGTGGCATCTGACTGTAACCTCAACTCTCGGGAGGCTGAGGCAAGAGGACTGCAAATGCAAGCCCAGCCTGGATTACATAGTTCGTTGGATTTTATAGTGAAACCCTGTCTCAGAAAAATAAAAACAAAAAACTACTGAGTAGGTGTGCATGCCAGTTAATGAGAAAAGAAGGCTCAGCATTGACGTAACTTGTGTGGTCAGGTGCAAACTTTACTTGAGACTGCGCTTTCCACATGCCCTCTCGTTATTCTTCTCAGCAAACCCTCTGGCCTCAGAAACCCATCCACCCAAGCCCACACCGTGGAGGGGCCTCAGTCGATCCCCTGGGCCTAGAGAGAGCATCAGAGCCGGATCCACACAGTCTCCTGGCTGTTGTCATATGCCTGCTCACGAATGGAGGGATTTTCAGGTAGAAAAAATTCATAAGTACCCTCCTTCTAGCTTGGGCAGAGCAGAAAGACAAGGGAATCAGCAATGTTAGGGGTAGCTCTTCTCACAAGCCACAGGGGACAGGAAGCCAGTGGGGTTTGTTCCAAGCATGTGACACAAGGTAGTGGTTTCAGTGCAACAGTCAGGCAGGTTTGCAGCCGGAAGCGTTCACACAAGAAACACTGGCTTCTGTCCAACTTCCATGTTGTTCAGACTCACACTGTATTTTCTCTCCCCTCTGTGTCTGAAGATACCATGCAAGAGGCGACACATAAGGTCCATTTGAAGAAAGGCCTGGGTGCTGGGTCTTTCCTCAGCTGCTCTTAAAGAACCCCAGACTGAGCCACTTCCCTCAAGCAGTAGTCTCTGTGGCTTTAAAAGAAAACACTTAGAGAAGGAAAGGCCTTGCTCTGCTAATGAAGCTGGGTAATTCCTTTCGGGAAATGAATCTAACAGGGAAGCCCTTTTAGTTGTCTTCTGGGTTTAATCTGCTCTTTGTAGCAATCAGTGGTATTTATTACTACTGAACAAGCATTAATGGAGGGTCTGAAAGGCCCTGAAGTCACATCTAAGACGTCCAGTCTCCTGAGAATCAATCTTTCAGCTCCCAGTGGTCTTGGGTTGGGCTTTTGCCTTACAAGGGAGATGAAGTGTGAAATGTAGGCTTCATGCTCATGGGTTTGCAAGCTGGCCACCCTTCCATTAGGAGGAAAAAGCGACAAACCCAAAACCTCTTGCAGCATTAATTTCAACAGCAGCCACACTGCAAGACTTCAAGATGAGACGTCTTGCACAAGAGTACTGTATGGGGAGAGAAAGCCTGAGTAAATACTTGTTTATTTCCCTCTTGATGTTTTTCACCCTAAATTTGAGGAAAAAAAAAAAAGATTTGACAAAGGCAGCAGAACCGTGTCACAAGATCTCAAGGCATGGACTCTCTTATTCTCCTTTTACTGTCTCCATTCCTCATCCTCAAAATCACGTACCTTAGTAAACAACCCAAGCAACTTTAAAATGGCCATGGTATAGTTGTAGCCACTTTGGTCTTCTAAACCTATGTTATTTTGTCAACCTCTTAACCTCACTTCTCTCTAAATTATTGCTGAAATGAGAAGACATCAATAGGTGTAGTGTTGCATGGCTGAAACTCCAGCATTATAGGGGACTAAGGCAAGAGGATCACAAGTGGGAAACCAAGCCTGTGCAATCTAGTGAGTTTGTGAGATGCGGGCTCAAAATTTAAAAAGGGTCTGGGAATGTAGTTCAGTGGAAAAGCCCTGGATTCAATCACCAGTACTGGGGAGAGGGGAGAAAGAGACAGAGACAAGGGGAGAGGGGGGGTAGGGATTAGAAATGAAATTAGTAAAAGAATAAACAAATAAAAGTAACCTTACAATTTGTAGTTTCTTGTATCCCATCAAGACTACAAAGATTTTTTTTTTTTAAAGCCAAGACCAAATGCTAGGCATGGCAGCTCATACCTGTAATCCCAGCACTTGGGAGGCAGAGGCAGGAGGACTGCTGAGTTTAAGGCTTGCCTGGGCTATGTAGTGAGCTCAGGGCCAGCCTGAGCTATAAAGCGAGACCCTGTCTCAGAAAAAATAAAATAAAATAAAAGGCAAGACCAAATCTTAGATAAAGCAAAAACTGTAAAACCATTTCAAATTAATTGCTTGTGGCTACAAGGAATAACCTAGACAGCCAAATGCTCTGGGTTGAAGTGTGTGAAGAGGGGAGAAAAGCTAGTAGAAAGTCAAGCAGATTCTGCCTTCTCCAAAGCACTTCCGGGAATGGTGTGGTTGCATCTTTCTTTGCAAAGGGCCTGAGTGCTCCACGGCTTGGCTTCCTGTAAGGGACTTGTGGTAAAAGAAAAAACATGTGGTACTGCTATGTGCTGTGGGTCTCTGTGCTCTTGTTCTGTATCTCCCTATTTTCAGCATTCAAGAGGCTCTCAGAGAGCAAACACCAGACACTGTGCTGCCAGGAAAACTCTTTAATAGAGATTCACTTGGAAATTTCTAAACCGCTTAACATTAACATTCAGACTGATATTAAAATGGAGGCACAGTACTGTGATCAGTTGTGAGGTATCTTCAAGACCAAAATGATGCTGTGATTATGTAAAATGTGATTATATAAATGTTCAACCCCTGTACAGAACAGAACAGCAAGTAGATTCAGAGGCGGGAGAAACCAATTCTCTATCCTGCGTTTTCTAGTGTCACTTATTCTGATGGAGAAAAGAGGGTCTTAATTACTTGCCGATTAATTAATCCAAAGTAGATTCTAGTAAATATTCTTTCTTCTGAAGGGTTAAATCAATTGCTGTACCATTTCATGAACTATGATTATTTCTCAAATGGTAGAATTTTCTAAATAGAGGTAGGTATTTGATGACTTGGTAGAAATCTCAGGGTCAGCCTATGCTTAACTACTTTTGTACTGTTGTTTCTTTAGCTGAAAGTGATCTTGGAGATCATAATGTAGCAACTTTGTTTCACAATGAAGAAAGTGAAGGCTGAGATTACACAGATAAGTGTAGATACTGATTGTCTTAAAATCCCAAATCTCCCAAAGATCACTATGGATAGGACTTTCTTGTCAATGTTCTCAAAGGATCTATGGCTTCATATTCCAGTGATGATCACTAAGTTTTGTGCTAGAAATAATGACCAAAGCTGCTCCTTGTCTGAGCCAACAAATCAAAAGAGCAACAACCTTGAAATTTTCCTTAAGCCCCTCATTGCCCTGCAACTAAGAAACAGTTTTAGCATGCATTCTGGCCTTTTCCTTACACAGTGTGGGGCAGCGAACAACCAACCTAGCTCTTTTTCAAAAACACTTTCTGTTTTTTCCCCATTTGTCATTTCAACAAGTTTAGCTAAAAGACACTAATGCTACTATAAATTTGTATTTTTATCACTATTTCAATAATTTTACGGAATAGCAAATGGCAGAAACTGCAGTGAAATTTTGTAAGGAGCTTGTTTACCGAGGCATCTACTTTAAAAGGTCATGCTTACATTCATTCAACGATTTTCTGTGGGGTGGGAAAGAGGAAGGAGGAAGTATCACCACCCGAGTCGCTTGCCTTTGTGTTAGCAGACTGTTGTTTGGTTAATTGTGTCGATGGGGGAATGTTTCGAGTGGGTTTATCTTTAGAGCATGTGGTAGGAAGAGGATTTCTTAACATGGGCACTGGTAGCATTTGGGGTCTGATAATCCCGTATCCTGGGGGGTAGTGTCCTATGCATGGCAGCATACTCAGTGGTGGCTATCAAAAATATCTCTAGACATTGCTAAAGGTTCCATGTGCCAATTTGCTCCCCAGCCTCTAAATTGAGAGTCTCCACCCTGGAGTGATCTGGAGTCTCCCAAGGAGGTTTCACACCATCTTGTACAAGCTCTCAGAAAAGTCTACTTCTCTGGGTATCTCTTGCTTGATTTTTGTTCCAAGAACATCCAAAAACCCTAAACAGCCATGCCTGCCTCACCCCGATGCCAGCCCTCCATCCAGCCTTCCTTTGAGAACACACATTCAAAAGGCTTTATGTTAATGGTGGGAAGCATTTACACCCACTCGCTTTATCCCAAATTTTGTTTTATGTTACAAGACACAAGTATGCCTGTATGTTTCAGCATCTTTGCTGGTTCTGAACCAGGCGACTTGGCCCTAAAAATGCAGTGGTTTCTCCAGTGGCCAGGAGCAGAGGCTGATATTCACCATCAGTGAATGCTTTTGCATTCTCTGAAATTCAAGTGGTCACACAAACCCCAAATAAGTCCTTCCTCCCCTCTGCTTCCGGAGTTTTGTTTCCTTGAGTGGAATCCACATGACTGCTATGTCCAGGCTGATGTGAGGAAATAGAATGTGTCTTGGAGAAGTACGTCCCTGAGCAGAATAGGAGCACGGTAAAGAACCCAGTCAATCCTTCTTTAACTGAAGGTGGATCTTTCTGCTCAAGAGCTCCCCTTCCCAGTTCTGCAGTCAGTCTTAGATACCTAATACATTCCGCTATTCTGCTAATTTCCTGACACATAGAATAAACATAGGCACATTTTGTCCTTAATGCCAACATGAAGGAAGGGCTAAAGCATTCTTGCTTTTGTGAGCTTTCATTTGCACCAGAGAACAAAATCTCTAGTCATGATATAGAGCCAAATGAACGGACACTCCATCTGCCAAATGCAATCACTTTATGCTCATGAGGCTGTTTTCTAATCCTAGAGCTCCTTTGTGCAAAGTCCGTGTGCAAGAGTCTGCTGCCTGAAAGCAACTTCCTGTGCATGTACGAAAATATTTCAGGCCGTGATCTATTTCTAAATTCCTGTCCTTTCTTTTTTTCTCTGTTCCTTTTTTTTTTTCAGACTTTCACTCTCCTTATGATCGCTCCAGTGTCGCCTTTTAAAAGCTAGTATGGGGGCAACCCACTTTGGGGTCCCCCTTCTGTCTCTCTTAGACAAAAACTACCTTTTGTTCAGTAAATTTTTCCTACTCTTAAAAAACAAATAAATAAAAGCGAGTCTGCAAGTTCCTCAGACCACCCTCAATCAACAGGGGAGGCGTTGCAACCACAGAACAAAGAAGTTCCAGAGGTTTTCATACTGCCCCACCCCTACCCCGCTCCACCCTCAATAAAGCTCTGTAACAACTCCACTAGGCCCTGGATAAAAGCAGATAGTGCTGGGGTTTTTAAAGTGACTTTCTTCCCCCAGAAAATGTTTTACACTTCTACTACCTCCTACAATTAATAGCTTTCAGGCCAGGGTATTTTCTCTGAGTTCAAAGCTCAAGTGGCTTACAATAAAGGAGATAAGTTTTAACTTCAGCCTGAATGATTTTATGCCTCCATGAAATATAAATATTGGCAGAGAATAAAAGACCCATAAAATTACTTTTTATTAGATTTGAGACTTCATTTTCTATGGCTATTTCCTTCAGAATCCACTTAATTGAATTTGTTTGAATATGTCATTCTTCACTATTTGATTTTGTAGACTTTATTTTGAAATCAACATAAACCAGGCTCAGATCGTAGAAACTTATTAAAATCTTTTTCTTGGTGGAGCTGAATTCTAATGGTTGGGGAAGAGAGGGGAGAAAGAAAATTTTAAAAAGTTAAAATACATGCTTTGTTGGCATGAAACATGTCAAGTAGAGTGGAATAAGGGAAATAAGGTGCTTGGGAGCACTGTGATTAGAAATAGGACAGGCTTTCATAGGAGGTGACATTTGACTAAAGGCTTAAGGAAGTGCAGGAGGGAGTGTCGTGGCTCCTGGGGACAAATATCTTCAGGCAGAGGGAGCAGTCAGTGCAAGAGAGGGTGAAGTTGTAAATGTGCTTGGTGAGTAAGAGGAACCACATGGAGTAGGAAAACGCGATCTGAGGCAGGAAGACCAGGATCAGCAGGGGTACAACTTGTAGAGCCTGGCAACCGCTATAAGAACTCAGGGTCTGGTCTCTGGGAAGTGGGGAGCCAGTGTGAGGCTTTAGTTAATTTAAAAAGAAAAACCTGAAGTGAAATTCACATAGTGTATTAGCTGTCTTTTTTTTTTTTTTTTGAGACAGGGTCTCGCTTTGTAGTTCAGGCTGGCCCTGAGCTCACTATGTAGCCCAGGCAAGCCTCAAACTCAGCAATCCTCCTGCCTCTGCCTCCTGAGTGCTGGGATTACAGGCGTAAACCACCACGCCCGGTTTAGCTGTCTTTTTTTGTCTCTAAACACAATGCCTGACATACAAAATTTAAAGAAGGAGAGGTTTAATTGGCTCATGTTTGAAGTGAATTCGATTCATGGTCTCCTGGCTCCAAGGCAGAGACATCACTGCAGAAGGTAAAATCACTGCAGGTAAAATGCTCAACCTACAGCAGACAGGAAAGGGGGAGCAGGAACAAGAATACACTCTTCGGGATCATAGCCCCGGGGACCTGCCTCTCCTGACCTGGCCCCACCTCCTAACATTCAAATGTTGTGAACTCATCAATGGATTAATCCAGGGATGAGGGTACACCTCAGGATCCAATCATGCTCCAACTGCCTTGCCTCTGAGCACACAAGTCTTTGGGGAGACGTAGATTAAATGGCAATGCATAACATAAAATTTACCATTTTAAAGTAAACAGTTCAATAGCGCTTGACACGTTCACAGCATTGTAAAACTCCTTCTCTAGCCCCATGACAATTTCTTCACCTCAAAGGGAAATTTTGTACCTACTGACTCATTTTGCCTCTTCCCCTCCTGCAGTCTCTGGCAACCGGCAATCTTCTTTCTGTCTGTATAGATTTGTTTCTCCCAGGACATTTCACATAAGTAGAATCATATAATAGGCAAGCTTTCACAACTGGCCTCTTTTTTTTTTTTTTTTGAGGCAGGGTCTTGCTTTGTAGTTCAGGCTGGCCCTGAGCTCACTATGTAGCGCAAGCAAGCCTTGAACTCAGCAATCCTCCTGCCTCTGCCTCCCGAGTGCTGGGATTACAGGCATGAGCCACCACGCCCAGCCTGGCCTCTTTTCTTTAACATGCTCTATTGGAAACTCTACCATATTGTGGTATACATCAGCACTTTATTCTTTTTCAAAGTTAAGGGACATTTCACTGTATGGATATAGCACAATTTATCTCTTCACCAATTAATTTGGTTGTCACCTTCTGGCTGTTAAAAACAGAGCTGTTACAATTATTACAGGTTGTTAAGTGCCAAAGAGATACGATCTCACTTCCATTCTATATAGTACACACGTGCTATTTTATGAGTAACCAACTAACCCAAATCAGTAAATTCATTTAAAAATAGTAAGCATCAGAAAGCAAATAAATAAATGTTTCTCCCACTGGATTCATTGGACCTTTCATTCTGTTTGGCTGCTTAAAGCTTCATCTACTGCCTTGGCTGGGTGGCACACACCTATACTCCCAGCCTCTCAGAAAGCTGAGGTGGAAGGATCTTAAATTCAAGCCCAGCCTAGGCAATTTAATGAGACCATGTCAAAATGAAATGTGCAAGGCCCTGGGTTCCATCCCTAGTACTGCAAAAGCAATCAAACACACAAAACCCCCAAACAACCAAAAAAAATCTTTCCACCAGAACCATTTTTTAAAATGCTCCAATTTCATTACTTCCATTGGTGATTAAAGGCCAGATGGTCAGGTGCTAAGTATAAGAATGTCTTCATTATCTAAAGAATAAGTGTTTTCCAAAGTTTACATAAGGATTTCTAAAGAGGATAGGAAATAGCACTAAAAATGGAAATTGTCCAACTGAAAGGAGAGATCATTTTTGGTTTAAAAATGCAGATGAGCTAAATGCAACATGATGTGGCAGATTGGATCCCCATCAAGAGAAAAAAGGGCCAGGGCTGCATCCTGAGGTTTTCATCAGTTGGCTCTATTCTCTTTCCTCCATCAAACGATGTTTATAGGTGACAGAGAACACAAAATAGCCATGGTTCTCCTTCTATGGCAAGGCAGACAGTAAAATATAGTGAAGCCAAGCGCCCCATTGGGTGCCCTGGGAATGCGACTCCCACCCAGCCAAATTTCCACTCTCTGAGCCACAGAAAGTGTTTAGAGAAGCAAAGGAGAAGTGTGTCACATGACTCCCTCTCCCCATTCTGTATAAACTGTGAATTCAAAGGCCCAAACTCAGGCACTCCCCCTTCTCAGTAAGAAACCCCCCTCCCCTGCCATTGCTTTAAAGAAACCCTGGGCTGAAGCACAAAGAACAGGACCGCAGGGACTTCCAGCCCTGGTGCGGCCTCTCCATCAGCTCCAGGAAAGCAGGGCACGGCTCCGTGATTGCTGGAACAAACCCGCTCAGATGGAAAGGGTCCTCCAAGGAAGTGGAGAGAGAGCAGAGCTTGCTCCAAGGATCTCTCTCCCGATCTGCTTACAAAGAGGTGCTTTTCTAAACTTGGACTGACATTTGCAAAGTACAGCTCCCTGCACCAGCCCCTAGTCCAAGCCGCACACTACCCTGACACTCCTTGGGTGAAATGTAGCCCTGGGAAGTCCACAAGCACCGACTCGGTGAACAAAAACTTTCAGTTTGTCTGTGCCTCTCAGCATTGGGCCATGCTGTGTCCTGAGTGTGGAACATTGTCCCCAGTGGGCTTTCCATCTCTACTCCCACTACCTCAGTCCTGCCAGTCTTGGCTTTTGTGTCAGCTCCTCAGGGAAGCTGACTTCTTTCTCCTTCCTCCGGACACCCAACTAGATCGGGTGTCCATGCCGAGCACCCTGGACTTTACTCGATTTTCTGGGAAGCTCTGTCACATTCTATCCTAATCCCATGTCTTCACCAAAACCTGGCCAGGAGTCGGGAGGTATCCAGTGGACTGGGGTTTTTGGGAGGAGTGGATGATGGATGAGTGGGTAGATAGATGAATGGACAGATGGAGAGATAAGTGAATAAATGAGATTACAGAAAGCAAACACTTTAGCCTCTTAGATTCGCGTTTTGTGATTCACCACAGAACAATATTTATTTTCATTTTAGTAGGGCAAAAACACTCTTATATCTATGAAATGACTTGCCTAAATCGCAGTGATCCACTCCATGGATGTGTTATTATGGCTATCATTTCCAATCTTCAGCTTCATTTTACTGGAAAGAAATATTATGGTATTAAGTTTGGAATCAGTATCATCAATTTTACAGAGAACATTCCTTAAATGTAAAAATACAGCATTTTAATGTTAGAAATTTTATTCCTCTGCTCCAACTCCATTATTTTACAAATAAAGCAGTGAAAGCCAGAGAGGGTAAGTGACTTGTTTGAGGTCACACAGCTGCTAAGTAAGAGTCAGTATTGAAAACTAGATTTTTCAAATGATAAACTCAGTACCTTCTTTACCATATCACAAAGATGATTGCTTTATAAATAAATTCTTAGAACACAACATATTTATATTTGGGGCCTCCTTGTGTTTGTAAAATCCTTATGCCTGGCTTTCTTGGTATTATTTCTGTTACACACATCTGTCAGTTTCAGTGTGGAGTCTAGGGTAGAAAGAGAATTAGCTTTGAGGTCAAATTACCTGGGTTCCAATTCTAGCCACGTGACCTTTGTCAAGTCACTTAACTTTAATTTATCACCTGCAACATGAGTATAATAATTCCTCCCTCAGAGGGTTGCTGTAAGAATTAAATCATTTACTAAATAATCATCTGGAGTGTGCCTGACTTATCCTAGGTGCAAATAAATGTCATTTTAAATAATCTTAATTTTGAAACCAGGTTATTACATATATGTGAGATAATTCATTGTTAGTCGACATGAACTGAAAGTAGTAACTAGCGAAACCCATAAGAATGTCTTTGGGACACTGGTAATGTTATTTTTCCTCACCTGGTAGCTAGTTATATGGTTAGTAAAACTTCATAAAAATCTATCAGGCCAATCCCATGTAAATTTCAAGACCTTCAAAGGATTTCAGCTTTGAACCTTCTTGTGAGCTAACAAGCTAGTTTGCCACAGTTTTTTGGATACTGGCCGAAGACATGAGACTCCTTGGACATTACTCCAAGAACTGAGGCCAGCATGAACTTCATGTTCATGTAAATTATCTTGCCCAGTAAGTCTGATGGGAGAAATGTGGAGGGGCCCAGATGTATCACAGCATGAAGAATCTAAAGAGTAGGGAACCCAAATATTTTTAAATGGGCAAAAGCCTCTCTGAGCTTTGTCCTGAGCTAGTGCTGAACTAGCTTTATTATATAGTTTATACTAGGCTGAACTTCACTTTGAGGGAGGCCCTACCACTGTCCCAAGCTGTTTCCTATATGAACATTTTTGAGAAGAATATTCAGAACAAATAGGGTCAGTGTCTTTGGTCACAAGATGTCTTTTTTTTTTTTTTTTTTAATGGCAGGGTCTCACTATGTGATTCAGGCTGGCCTCAAACTCACTGCCATCCTCCCAAGTGCTGAGATTACGGATGTGCACCACCACACCTGTCGTTTCATCATAAGATGTGACACACAGGGAGGGAAGGTGAACACCAGGGAAAATAGTGGCCCAACAGTATGTATACTGTTCTGATGTATGTCACACCTCAATAAGAAGTTGTTTTAAGGTGCCACATTTAGGGCCTTGGATTTAACTCAAGTGGTACCATGCCTACCTTGGAAGCATAAGGGCCCAAGTTTGATCCCCGGTACTGCCAAAAAGAAAAAGAAAAAAAATGCTATGTTTTTTAAAACGTTCAGTTATAGTCAAATAGGTTTGGGAAAATCTAGGACAAACTGGTTTCTTTTTTTTTAAATTGAATTTTTTATTGAAACATTTTATATACAGCTCACAATCACACTCAACATTGAGGGATTTGTACCAGTATATGACATGAGTTAATTCTCACTTTTACCCATACCCCTACCCACCCACAACCCCTCGCCCCCTATATACATGTTACTGGTTTCTTTACCACTGAACTTATCAGAACCTTTCACATTCTAATGTCTCATGAGTTTTCAGAAAAAGAAACAACTTGCAGTTGTTTTAAAATATTCAGTCCTTCTCAGACCATTACTACATTCCTTTTAATTTATTCAGACTACTGAAGGAGGTTAGCACTCATGCCCTTAATCCCATTGCCCTTAGGCCTAACCCCACCATAACCCATTCACGCACTCAAGATTCAGCCATGTAGAAAAAGTATGAGGCTTTGGAGGACATCTAAACACAAGCCATAACAGTAAACTTCCCATTTGCAAAAGATTGAGCTACTTACTCCATAATATCTTTTATTTTGATCTTTATTTTTCTCATATAAGAGAAATCATGAAATGATTAAATTTGTGTGTCTGATTTATTTCACTTAATTTATGGTCTCAAAGAACATTCATTTTCCTACAAGTGATTCAAGTTTATCTTGCTTATGACACAGTAGTACTCCTTTGTATAAATATCACATTTTCTTTACCCATTCATTCACTGAGAGATGTGTGAACTGCTTCAAAATTTAGCTGTCATGAATCATGCCACTACAAATATCAGTATGTATGTATCGTAATAGTATGATGTCTTTAACTTCTAGGAAAGGGGAATATTGTGTCAAATGGAATTTCTAGTTTTAGTTTTTTGAGGATTGCTTTTGATAATCTGGTTTTCTTCTGGTTCTACATGAATTTTATGTTTGTTTTCTCTAGTTTTGTGAAGGATGCTATTGACATGTATTTTTTCATTACCAGGAATCAAACTCAAGACCCCACACTTGCCAAGTAAGCATGTGGAGCCTACTACTGGCATTTTGATTGGGATTGCATTATATCTCTATTTTAGTTTGGGAATTATGGCCATTTTGACAATATTGGCCTATGCAAACATGGGATAGCTTTCCATTTTCTGTCAGTGATGTGCTAGAATATTATTGGTATTTGAGTGTTTATTTAATATCCTGTTATACTACTGAATTTGGTTAATTAAGTCTTTCGGTGGAATTTTTTGGATTTTCTTTGTAGAGGATCCTGTCACCTACAAATAGTGATAATTTGACTTCTTCCTTTCTCATATGTGTCCCTTTTATCTCTTTTTCTTGCCTAAAAATTCTGGTTCATATTTTGAGAAATATATTGAGCCACAGCCTGAATCTTCTATCTGCCTGCTCTTGTTCTCAAATTTCTGGGAAGAAAAACATTAAGCCTTTATGGCTACTAATCTCTATTGGTTGGAGGCCCCAACAGACTCACAAAAGGCTGAACTCAACTGTCTAGAGCAACGTTCTCCATTGAAAACACAATTTAAGCCACAAGAATGAGACACATATATAATTTAAAATTTCCACTAAATTTTAGATTTCTCTAGTAACTACATTTTTAAAAGTATAAAAAGGTAAGATTGTTGTAATACATTCCCCTTGATCCAGTATATCTAAAATATTACCTTCTCAACATATATTCAAAATAAATGTTATTAGGTATTTCATATGCTTAAAGAACATCTGAACTTGCACTTGGCACATTTCAGTCATTCTGTAGCCTGGTGTGGTATTGGTTATTTTATAGGGAAGGGTAGTTATGGAAAATGATAACAGACTCTTGGCTATCAGCAGATGTTTAAGGTCATATGTGGGCAATGTTGCTATACATCTAAAACACTGGAGAATAAATCCAAAATTCTGGAATCTTCCTCCTAGTTGGATAAGTAGAGAATATTCATCATAAAAATATAGCTATCAACTAATTTACTCAAGAAGAAAATTGCCTATAAGGAAATTAAATATCATCAAAATACAAAGGTACATTGTGCATGCTTATATAAAATAGTTTCTGGGCTTTTAGCCTAGAAATATATTTCTGACCTCCTTAATTCACAAGCTATGATTGCATTTGGAAAACTGAAGCAATAATCCACATCCTAAAGTCAAAATCAGTGTAGTGAGATGGTAATTTTAATGTCATGTTTTATAAGTGGAGAATGTGGCCGGGCTTTCTTAAAGCATACATGTCAAATAGTGCCACTACACACACACACACACACACACACACACACACGTACACACACACACACACGTTTTTTGCAGTACTGGAAATTGAATTCAGAGCCTTTGCATTAAGCTACATTCCTCTCTCCCTTTCTTTTCTTGAGACAAGTTTTTCTAAATTGTCCAGATAGGCCTGAAATTTGAGTGCTCCTCCCTCAGTCTCCAAGAATACTAGTATTATAGGCATGTGCTACCATGCTTGGCTCGCACTGTGCATTTTTAAGAAGGTACATGCAATGGGCTTATTAATTTCACTTTTAAATAAACTGATTTTTAAAAATTTCCTGGACTAATTTCTATAAGTGTGTTTTTGTTTCTTTGCAGTACTAAAGATTGAACACAGAGAGTGCAGAGCTACCTTCCCAGCCCCACTTTTTAAAAACATAGTTTGTTTTGAGACAGGATCTATATAGGTTGGCCAGGTTGGCCTCTATCTTGGATTCTCCTGCCCCAGCATCCCTAGTACCTGAATTATAGATGTGTGTTAAGACATCCAGATCTACTGTAAATTTTGAGAGATTTATCTCCTTGAGGTGACTTGTTGCTATACCTAATTCATTCTAAGACTATAAAAGGGAATCTGAGAGCAAAACTTTGGTAATCACAGGGATGGTCAGTTCTGGAGCCAAGTTCCCTTAATTCAAATCCTAGCTCCTCTAGTTACTAGCTGTGTGCTTTTTGGATTAGGTGTCCAACTACTCTATGCCTGTTTTCTCACCCATTCACCTGGAGTTCTGCTCAGGGTGTTGTTGAGAATTTCTCAGGTAAAGTGCTCTGGAAAACTATCTGTGCGCGGTTAAAGGTCGACAGTGCTAGTTAACATTAGTTCACCCAATAGTCACAGAAGCCCTGCTGCACACCAGGCCCTGTGGTAGTCTCAGGGGTGCAAGAATGTCTGATTTACAGTCTCAGTCCTCAAGGGACCCACCACCGCAGGGAGGAGAAGACCCAGAAAAAGTGTCCATACTTGTGTGGGCTTGGCCAAGAGCTTTGGGACTGCTCAGCCTAAGGCCTTGGCAGAAGAATTTAAACATCCCCCTCTGCACAGAGGCCACTGAGACAAATCCCTCTGTGAGTCCAGAATGTTCTGAACGGACATGTTTGTCAAGAGTGTTTACAGAGCTGAGATTGAATGTAGGAAGGGCAAGCTAGCAGTCTGGTTGCCAGGGACACTCCTCTCCTGCAGTGCTTGAAAAACTCAGTTCACAAACAGCAAACATCTGCTGTGTTTTTGGCATTCTGCACTGACAGGGACATCATGTGACTAAAAAACACTCTGCCTTGAAGGAGCTTCTAGAAAGGAGACACATTTCACCACTGCCAGCCTGGGCTACATGGCAAGACTATCTCAAAAAAAAAAAAAAAAAACAGGGCCGGAGATTTAGCTCAGTGGTTCTGGAATCTGCCTGGCAAGCACAAGGTCCTGAGTTCGATCCCGGTAACCACATACAATGCTGGGCATGCTGACTCACACCCATCAGCAATCAATACCATATACCACAGTGCCTGGCATGGTGGCTCACACCTGTAATCCCAGCACTCGGGAGGCAGAGGCAGGAGGATTGCTGAGTTGATGCTTGCCTGGGCTACATAGTGAGATCAGGGCCAGCCTGAACTACAAAGTGAGACCCTGTCTCAAAAAAAAAAAAATCAAAAAAACATGAAGAGCTCACTTCAACTCTGACTTCCTTCCTTTACCTAGCAAATAAAAATATTACTGTAGTGCCGGAGGGTTAGCTCAGTGGTTCCGGGGCCTGCCTCGCAAGCGCAAGGTCCTGAGTTCGATCCCCGGTAACCACATATAATGCTGGGCGTGGAGACACACCCACCAACAATCAACACCACATACCACAATGCTGGACGTGGAGTGGATAAAGAAGATGTGGTTTTTTTACAAAATGGAGTATTACTCTGCCATAAAGAATGACAAGATCGATCCATTTAGGTGCAAATGGAGACATCTGGAGGATATACTAATAAGTGAAATCAATAGATCACAGATAGACAATTTCCAGATCTTCTCTTTGGCATGAACACCTGTCGATGCAAATGAGTTCTAGAAAG
>PVIC010041126.1:0-16375 GCA_004025085.1 Thryonomys swinderianus
CCCTGAGCTCACTATGGTGCCCAGGCAAGCTGCCGCGAACTCAGCAATCCTCCTGTCTCTGCCCCCCGAGTGCTGGGATGACAGGCGTGAGCCACCACGTCCTGCATTGTGGTATGCAGTGTTGATGGTTGGTGGGCGTGTCTCCATGCCCAGCATTCTATGTGGTTACCGGGGATTGAACTCAGGACCTTGCGCTTGCGAGGCAGGCGCCGGAACCACCGAGCTAACCCTCCAGCCTTGTCCTAGCCTGTAAGAGTCATGCTTTTCTCCCGGGGACTGAGCTCCAGCAGGGCCTAGGTCCTGTTATTAAATGAATGGTGAGCCGTGGGCTCTGGCCTGGGTGCTGTGATCTGAGGGAGCGGTCTCCTGCCTGTCTAGGTCTGAGTTATGTACTTAAGGAGGGTCTGGTGTCCATGCACTGGGGGTCCGGGGGGGGGTGGACCTAAATTCTGGGGCCCATCAGGGAGGGGACAGGGGCTCACCCGCAGGCCTCGGCGCTCGATCTGCGCCACACACTTCTGGATGATGAGCGGCACCTGGCCTGGGGGCTGCTCCCGCTCCACCAGCAGTGGCAGGGGCAGCCCAAAGACGCGGGGCTCAGCTGTGGCGGATGCTTCCTGCTGGTCCGACAGGGTCAGCTTGGCATAGAGCAGCCCCTGGGGCTCCAGGCGGATGGCCAGCTGCTGGGCCTGGCAGCCTGAGGGCACAAAAGGATCCAGAAGGTTCCAAAAGGTTCCTGGGTCTCAGCCCCTCCTGGTCCCGGTCATTTCTTTCCCTGAGAGCCCAGCCCTCTTGGCATTTTCAGGGGAATGGGCACCCTGTCTCTCCTGCCTTGAGTCCCACGTCCTACCTCGGAAGACCGTGGGCAGCAGCACAGTGCCCTGGGCACAGGGCCGGTGCCGCCTCACGCCAGGGTCCCAAGCCAGCACCAGGGCCCGAAGCAGCCGGGCAGCTTCCAGCTCCAGGTGGAAGGTGTGGTCCAGCTCCAGGAAGTCTGCGCCTCCTCGGAGGGGCCCCGTGCGGGCTCGCGCCACGCCGTCCACTTGCAGCAGGCAGCAGAGGTCCCTGGGGGCGGCCCCCGGTGTTGGCCGCAGTCCCCCAAGGCCATACAGGCGCAGGCTGAGGCGGCCCCAGAGCGCAGCCGGCAGCACCCGGGCCGCCGGGCCCGCTTCGTAGGGCCGAAAGGCAGCGGGCGACGGGGGCCCCGCTGGGCGCTCCGGGGAGTCGGAATCACTGAGGTACCCGGCCCTGGGGCTCCGAGCGCTCCCGGATGCCGCCGTCCGCCTGGGGGCCCCCACGCTGCTGTCCAGGTGGTAGCGGGTAATGACGGAGCCCTCCGGGGCAGCCCCGTCGCGCTCCCGGCCGGCCTTGGGCCCTCGCAGGCTCAGGCGGCGCCGCAGCTCCGGCAGCTTCTTCATCTTCATAGAGAGGCGCCTGGCGGGGCCTGGAGACTTGGTGCGGGAGGCTTTGGGTGGAGGGCTGGCGGGGGCTGCACCTGCGGCAGGGGCAGGCTTCAGGGCTCACAGCCTGCGCTCGCGGTAGGAGTGTGAGGCTGTGGTCACCGGGGGGACGTCTGGACCTACCTTGGTGGGCTGGGTTCTCCGGCTCAGCAGAGCCCGGCTGCGGCCGCGATGGCTCGGGTGCCGGGGGCCTGGGCTCCTCCTCGGGGATGGGGTTGTACCATATCTCGCCAGCGGGCTCCCCGCTGCTGGGCAACCCTGGTCCCGGAGGAGCCTCCTCAGGCGGCTTGGCCCCTCCCAGCACCCACCTGCGGCTGCTGGGCTCCAGGCTCTGCAGGTACACCCCCGGGCTCCGAGGCGCTTCAGGGCTGCGGGTTCCCTCCGCTCCAGCCTGAGCCCCTCCGAGGGCCTGGGGCTCTGGCGGGCTGGGCTCGGGCTGCTGGGCTGGGCGGCCTGGTGGACAGCAGTGGAGTGAGATGCAGCCCCGGCCCGGGCTCGCCTGAGGTCGGTTCAGTGCCGGCCTTCATTCCATGCCGCTGGCTGACGCGTGGGATGCTCTGGCCCGTCCTGGGGCCTGAGTCACTGCCCCTAGGGACCCGCTGTCTTGTGTGGAATGGGCGGCCACGGGCCGGCGGTCTCCGCAAGGCCAGCTCAGTCCTCGCATTCCAAAGCGGGCTGAGTCCCTCCAGTCTCAGGGCCTGGGCTCTGCTTCCCACTCTTCCCGCCCTCTCGGCATTGGAGCGTGCGGTGCGTGCCTGTCCCCGTCACCGGGTGGACCTGAGCGAGCCCTTCCTTCTCTGAGCCTGGGCATCCTCTGCTCCCGGAGGGAGGGCTCCGGGGGCTCGACATCACGTCGCCTAGCTTCCTGCCCACAGCAGACGCGGGCACGTGCTGCTCAGCGACAGGAGCGGGCGACAGCGCACTTGACCTGCATGCGCCCCGCGGTCTGTCCCACAGACCAGGCTGGGCGGCCTCCTTTCGCTCCTTCCCCCAGCTGACATCAAGACTATTTCCTGTGTGTGTTTATGTGAGGGCACCCCCATCCCTTCTCCCGCCCCGGGAACCTCGGGATCTCTGGGAAGAGCTGGGGAGCAGAAGTCAGGCCCACGCAGTGTGGTGCCATCGTCCTGCTGCCGGCTCCTCCCCAGCCCGCCCGTCTCGCTGTCCTGGACCCCTTTCCCTGGCCACCGAGTCCCGCCTCTCAGGACCCGTCTCAGAGGTCTCTGTTAGGAGTAGCACAGGCCAGATCTCGCTTAACTCACTCAGTCCGGCCCTGAGCAGACCGCACCGCCGCTGCCACACGCCTCAGTTTCCCCATCTGTATAAGGGGGACAGTTTCCCCGGGCCGCCCAAGGCAGGCACAGCAACATTTAGCAGTGCATGGATGGGAGCGGGGTGGGATGCGGGAGCCCCACCCCTCCCCATGTCCCACTGCGGTGTTCCCTACCCACCCGGGCCGGGCCAGCGTCCCAGCCTCCCGCCCCTCCTCCCCGCCACCCCATTTCCTGTCGGGGCGAGGCCCCTCCTGGGCCTCCCATCGAGCCATCCCAGCCGGCCGCACATAACGGTCCGCTCCCCTCAATCCCCGCAGCCTCGGGGTCCCAGGACCCCCTCGCTCCCAGATATGCGCGCCCGGCCTGCAGGGGGCTCCCCAGGGCGCCGCTATTCCTCCAGCTGTCCCTCCTTGGGGGGCCCCGGGACCCCAGGTCGCGCGCGCCTCCGCGCCGCCCTGCCCCACCGCACCCAGCCCTTTCACCTCGCTCTTTGGCGTCCCACTTTTTCCGGGGAAGTTTCTCCCGGCCTCGCAGGCGGGAGAAGGTTTTCCGCAGTAGCGGCTCGGCCATGCTGGGGCCCGGGCCGCCGAGCCGAGCGCGTCCCCCTGCCCATCCCTGCGCCCCGCCCCGCCCCGCGCCCCGCCCCGGACCCCGTGCCCCGCCCGCGCCTCCAGCCCGCCTGAGACCCGGCCGGCAGGAAGCGCATTCCGGGAATGCTTGGCCCAAACTTTTTTTCCCTTCCCCTTACAGCTGCCTGAGCGGGCGTTGCTGGGAGATGTAGTCGCCCTGGGCCTGGAGGGCGCAGGATGGGGCCTGCGGGCTGCCCTCCTCAACTCCAACTGGGAATTTAATGGCACAGGCTCGGCCCCAGGCTGGCCTCTTGCTCACTGTCTGGATAATACTACCTGCCTGTTTCCCTATCTGTAGGAAGGGAGCAGTTTCCCCAGGCTGTTCCCAAACGCACCCGACGCTAGACCTTCCTCTTCCCTTTCCATCCCCGACTTCAGTCTGGTGCAAGCCAGGCATCATCCCTTTCAATGGCCCTTTCTCCACCCGACCTCTTCCTTGGTTCCTCCAGTGCCACTCCTACCTCTCCTTCCTCACCCAGCCCACATTCCAGTTACTATGGTATAAACGGTTACTCACCGCTGTTGTGGGTCAGGAGCAGGGACAAGGCTGAGCTGGTACTGCTGTGAGAGAGGGTCTGGGCTAGAAGTGGCAAAAGTAATGGGAGACAGGGGCGTCAGTTTTTACCTGGAGGCATCTCCAATCATATGTTGTATCAGTTTTTCATCAGGATAATGAAAGACCCAAGGCTGGTAATTTTATAAAGCAAAGAGGTTTGTTTAATTCACAGTTCTAGAGGTTCACCAAAGGCATCAGGCTTCCGGCATCACAGTGCAGGAAAGAAAGACGGAAAGAGAGGCGGGGCCCAAGAGATTCTTTCCCCAGGCTGGAAGCTTGAGGATGACTGGGGTGGGCTCACTATTATAACAACCCACTCAGCCCTGAAAACTGCCTTCATTCGTTCTGAGGGCAGAGCCCAGTGACCCAAGGACCTCTCTCTCTCTCTCTGCCTACTCCCTTAACAAGCTTCCAGCACATGAAACCCTAGGGGACAAAGTATGCTCTCAGGATTGCACAGGTCTTGGATTGAAGCCTACCCTGGGCAGGAACCTCCACTACAGCTGTGGACTAGGGCAACTACATGGACCTTTTCATGTGTCCTCCACTTTGTCTTAGGATGGTGGCCTTGGTGTCCATGGACTTCTTAGACTGCTACCCAAAGTGTTCCAAAACGAACAAGGCAGAATTTGCATTACTTTTTCTGAGCACTCACTGGATATGATACTCTGTGTTGATCTGTTTTTTGTGTCTGAGATGAAACCCTGACTGACACCCGCAGTTTAAAGGAGGAAGGCTTTAACTTACCTCACAGTTTCAGAGGGGTTAATCCACCATCAGCTGATTTCAAGACAGAAGCAGCAGGGTGAGAGGGCATGGAAGGGAACACTGCTCAATACATGACAGCCAAGTGGCAGAGCAAGCAAGAAAGAGCCCAAGAGGGAAAGGCTAGGACCAGGTACCATCCTCAAGGTCATGACCTGTGGCCTCCCAGACACACCCAGAAGTATACTTTGCTAATATCCCAGGGATCTCTCTGGCTAGTCAAGTTGACAGTCAAGATTAACCATCAGACACACTTGTTTCCAGAATCAAAGGTGGGACATAGATCTACATCTCTCAGTAGAGGTCATATCTCATGAGCTTGGATAGATACAAGATTGGAGATGTTCTTGGGGAGAATAACCTACTTTACTTTTGTGTTTCCTACTCTATGCAGTGTCCAAAGTGAACCTAAAATTGAAATCAGGTTATGGATCTTCTGGTGATAGTCTTCTTGTGATTCTCACCTTTCCCCTCAATAAATCTACACTCCCACCATAACCTCCAAGACTTTAGTGCCATCTCTTTTCTCCCACCTTTATTCTCCAGTTTCACTCCTGGTCCTCCTTCTTATCAACCTTTTCCTGTCCCAGACCCTTTGCACACACATACATCTTTGTCCGAGAAACTTCAGGTTCTCTTGAGATTTTCCCTTATTCTTCAGGTCTAATGGTACCTTCCTTGAGAGACCCTCTTTCTGCCTTTGCTGTTATTACATCACTTTGTTTCCTCTCTTCTAATGAACTACAGCTTGGATTTAAGAATTGAGTGGCTTGTTCATTTATTTGCCTCCTCATTCACATGAGGCTTACCTGTACCTCACAGCTGGAATTTCCAACAGATCAGATGCCAAGAGGAGTGGCCAAGAGACCTGGTTATAGGGAGGGGTGTGTTTGTGTGTGTGTGTGTGTGTGTGTGTGTGTGTGTTTCATGTGTTGCCTGCAGTTCTCTGTGTTTATCCTATTTGGAATTCCTTGAGGTTCTTGGATATGTGGATTATGTCTTCCATCAACTCTGGGAAGTTTTGAGTCATTATTTCTTCAAATATTCTTTCTGTTTCATTCTGTTCTCTCGTTTTAGATTTCCATTATGTGTATGCTGGTTCATTTGTTGGTGTTCCACACATCCCTTAGATTCTGTTCATTTTTTCTTGGATAGGAATGTTTGTGGGCATTTAGTCTGGAAGGGAAGGAGTACACCCTTCTTCTGGACAGAACCCTGTTCAGATGCCTTGAGACAGTGGCTGACAGTGGAGAGAGGGTCGGAGAAGATTTTATACAGGTCAGAGACAGATCTAGCAGACCTTGGAGACACAGAGGGGATAGGGGTTGACAGCAGCCATTGGTCCCACTTCTGTTACATCAAATACCTAAGAAAACCCTCAAGCTTGACACAGAGGTGCATGTCTGTTGTCCTAGCTACTTCTGAGACAGGAGGATCCTTGAGCCTAGAAGTTTGAGGCTAGCCTGAGTTACATAGTGAACACCCCCTCCCCCCGCCACGCCATATGTCTTTTGTAACCACAGTACAGCTTTTGGAGGGTATGGATGCCTCTGTGTGTGTGTGTGTGTGTGTTTTTTCTCTCCTCCAAATATCTTAATTACCTGCAGGCTTGATGTGCTGCGCGTTCCAGGTGTCCGATGGATGAGCCAGCCAATGGCACATACAGGAATTTGCAGAAAGGGCGAATGCAGGTGGAGAGGGACGGTTAGGGTTCAGCAGAACTTGGCACCTTCGTGGTAGACCCTGAGAGTTGTTGGGTGAATCCCGCAGCTCCTCGCCCTTGGTGTGAGATGACTGAGGAGCGCACTCTGCACTGTCCCGTGGGACTGAGGCCCAGCTGCCCATCATGGAAACTCGCCGAATAGTGTACCTTGTACTGACCCTTGCTTCCCTGACTCCACTCTCCACTTCCGGCATTTCCTGATGGTTCCCTCCCCAAATACGTTGTCTCCGGGGTCAGGTTTCAGGGGATGCCAAAGATATTCCCAGCTATCTTCTAGAAATCAGATAACAAATGTCCAGGAGGCCCAGGGGGAAGGGAGCCCTCTTCCATTGCTGGTGGGAATGCAAATGTAAACCTCTATGGAAAGCATCATGGAGATTCCTCAAAAAACTAAAACAAGAAGTTTCATCTCACCCAGCTATTCCCTTCCAAAGTATCTTGCTGACAGAGTCAGAGACATCATATTGTAGTTACACAACTCATGTTAGCTAACTATTGGATGCGGCCTCTATGTCCTCATTAGATGAGGATAAAGGAAATGTGGTGTTTACACACAGTGGAACATTACTGTGCCATAAAGAAAAAAAAATTAGAGTCATTTGTAGGAAAATGGGTGCACATTGAGATGACAATAGGAGATAAAGTAAATCAGACACACAAGCTTAAGTATCACATGATTTTTCTTATATTAGAAGCTCAAAATATAAACAAAGAACAAAATAAAAGATGATAGGAGGAAAAAAAAAGACATTTTCCTTAAGCTTTGGTTTCCTCATTTGTCCAAAGGGAAGAATAATCCCGGTTACCAAAGCTATGTGGGTGGCCACATGTCTGGGGGGGCAAGGTCCCATGTGGTTTGGATAGGAAATGAGTCCAAGGCACATCTGTTTTGGGGCTCGGTCCCCCAGTGCGGTGTGTAAACAGCTGGGACTGTGGTTGGATCGAGAGGGCTGCAGCTTCCTCAGTGGCTTAATGCAGTCATGGGTTTTATGGCTCAGTGGGCTTATTTTAGGGGTGGAGCCAGCGCTGGATGAACCAAGGGTCAAGGTGGGCTGCCCAGCTGAACGGAATCAGTGTGGTCCCGGCAGTGAAAGACCAGAGAGGGGGGGTCATTTGCTGTTGATTTTCTTAGAGCAGCTCGTCATGGCTGGTTTTCCCAGTGCGAGCTTGGCTGTTCTCACCGTCATCGGAGCTCAGGCCGGTGTTACTGCTGGGAGTGCTGCTGCTCTCATCAGGAGAGCTCTCTGATCTTGGCCCTAATGATCACTTCCTGGCTCTAGTGCAGTTCCCTCAGGCTGGTGGCACAGTTCCTTCACCCTGAAGGCACGAGCTTTGCAGTTTACATGCTGGGCCTTCCCGGGGCAGATCCTGGTTACAGACTTGCACAAGACATTGCCGTGGGCTCTAGGCCTCTGGGTGGACCCCGAAGGGTGTTGCCTTGGGCTCTAGACCTTTAGCTGGACTTGTGTGGGGCGTTGCTGTGAGATCCGGTCCCTCAACTGGTTTCTTCAGCTCTCCGATGTGCAGATATCTCTTACATTCCTCTGCGGTTGACTCTTTGGGTGAATATTTATAAAATAATCCTGTAAATTGTGTGACCTTGAGATGACAATAGGAGATAAAGTAAATCAGACACACAAGCTTAAGTATCACATGATTTTTCTTATATTAGAACCTCAAAATATAAACAAAGAACAAAATAAAAGATGATAGGAGGAAAAAAAAAAGAGACATTTTCCTTAAGCTTTGGTTTCCTCATTTGTCCAAAGGGAAGAATAATCCAATGTATAAGTCAATGTATTGTTTTTGCAAAACTCTCACTCCAGCAGGTTCTAATTGGATGACACAGGCCATGGGTGTGGCTTTGAAAGGTACATTTTGCCCTTTCCTTGCTGGCTGTCTCTTTCTCTTTGCTTCTGGCTGCCGTGAGGTGGGCAGCTTTCTTCAGCCATGATGCTTCAGCCTCGTCAAAAGCCCAGAAGCAAAGCAGCCACTGACCATGGACTGACCTCTCACACAGCTCCCTGAGATAAACCTTGGCTCCTCTGAGTTGATTTTTCTCAGGACTTTTCTCTTATAGCAATGTATGTGATGTGTGTCTCGTTGCTTGTCCTGCCAGCTCCCTGGAGACCTCAGCTCCCGGGTGCTGGAAGCAGAGGTTACGGGGAGCAGCCCCTCCTTCTTCCACCTCCACACCCGAGGCTCCCATCCATCCCCTTGCGGGGTGAGGAGGTGGGTGACAGCCTGTGGAGGCTGCCTGGCCGAGTGGGACTTCAGAGGACTCAGGGAAGAGGTGCTGCCCAGAGAGGAGCCTTGGCCTGGCATCAAGGAGTGAGAGGTAGAGAGGGCAGTGCGGTTGCCAGGAAGCTTCTCCCGAGGTGGGAGGTGCTAGGCAGTAAAGTGTTTCTGGCCAAGGCTTCCTGGCAGCCTCTGGAAAAGTCCATCCAGGCCGCTGTGGGCTGAAGTCAAGGAGCATGTGTGTTCCTGGCTGCCTCTCCTGCCCTAGCCCCCACAGGCTTCTCTTTTTATCACAGATGCTCTCCGTTCTCCTGCTGGCCAGGGGCCTGCACAGGCCCTGGGATGCATTCAGCATCTGGCCACCATGCCAGGAGCTGCCTTGGCATCTAGTTCACAGAGCCAGGGTGCTCAGGTGACCATTGTAGCCTTATGGACGCTGCAGACTGGTTATGCCAGAGCAAGGGCAGGCCGTCTAGAGAAAGGTGGGGGCTTGTGGCCTGAGGTGGGTGGCACCTTGACAGACGTCCCGTGTCTCCCTTGGCCCCTCCCCTCTTCCTCCAGGTCCCTGGGGTCTGCGTGTTACAAAGGAAGTTCTGGCTGTTGACTCACTCCTGGAAGTAGCTTCTAAGCCCATAGACTATCCTGTCTGGGAATAGTTTCCTTGTATAGCTGGTGTCCACACTGGGTAGTTTATATGAATGGTGGGATTTATGGTGCAGACCTTGGGCCACACTCTATGAATCTGATCTCTGAAAGGGCTGAAAATTGAGTAACTGAGGTCTGCTGTGTTAGTTAATACAACAAATACACATAGTTGTGCTAGTCATCACTATAATGGACTACCTGAGGCAGGCTAACTTTATAAAGAGGTTTCGTTCACAATTTTGGTGGCAGAATGTCCAGACAGCATGGTTGAGGCTCTGGTGAAGATCCGTTTCCCTGAATCACCTCAGATGATTGCCTGAGTCTGGCCAGATTGAAGCACCACCATCTGCTTGTCCACTTTTATTTTGGTGGTGGTGGGGTTTGTTTTGGTTTTCTGAGACAGCCGTCTTGCTTTGTACTTCAAGTTGGCCTTGAATTCACTATTTAGTCCAGGCTGACCTCAGTCTTGCAGAGATCCTCCTGCCTCAGCCTTCTGAGTGCTAGGATTATAGGCAGGGGCCACCTTGCCTGGGCACTTGTCAGCTTTTTGTTCCCTGGGATCCCATTTGGGATTGCTCCCTCTTCCTAGATTCAGTGTAACTGAGGGTGAGTAACCCACATACCAGTCTATACAAGACTGAAGGAGGAATTGGGTGTTAGGCCCGTACTCTCTAGGTTGGGGTTCCTTTGCCTCTGACCTGGCATGTGGTCTTGGGGTGGCCTTGTTTTCTCCATGTGCCTCAGTATTTAACTCTCAGTATCTCTTTGAATCACTTAGTAATGTCCCATAGGACAGAAAGTCATGTTCTTGTGCTCCAGCATCACTCTGATTCTTCATGTCTCAGTAAGATGGGCACAACCACTTTCAACACACTTGCTAAGATTTTGGAGAAGCCCTGGGTTACTTCTCAGAGACTCCTGTTACTGGCGAATTAATAGTTTCACCATGAGCTGTCTGATCCTGCTCTTTCCTTGAGTTCAGCTGAAATCCTCTTGTACAAGTGTGCAGAAAGGGCTTTTTTGAGGATTGAGTGTCAGAGGGGTTTATATTTCAAACTACAATAGCCTAATCTTGTAAATGGTCTTCGTCTGTTTTCTGTTACTATAACAAAATATCTGAGTCCAGACAGGCATTTTATTAAAAAGAAGTTCATTTAGCTTATATGTTTGGAGGCCAAGAGTCCAAGATTGGAGAATACTGTCTGTTCAGCTTCTGCTGAGGGTCCCTTGGCCTGGTCACATCATGCATGGTGTGGTGATGGGCATGTGTGTGAGGGCAGGGATTACAGGGCAAGACGGGAAGCCAGAGCCTGGAAAGGGGCCCGGCTCCCTCTTTTCTAACAGCTCACTCTCTTGAGAACTAGCTCACTCCCAGAAGCCAGCATTCTTTCCTTCCAAGAGTGACCCCCCAGGCCGCCTGCTAGGGTCTAGTCTTCCAAACGTCTGCACTGGAGACCAAGCTTCTGACATTCGAACACGCGGGGAACCTCACAGCCACTTTGATGTCTCTGATCCCTGCAGCCTACCTTGGCCACCTGGCCCACCAGGCACCCTGTCATCTTGCTGTCATGCTACCTCTTCTTTCATTCATTCATTGGCACATTTCATTCATTCAACAAATATATTCAGAGTCGCTCCTATCCTGAGTGTGGCTGTACAGGGTTGGGGAGATAAGTGGGATAGCACAGCCTCAGCTCCCACAATCAGGTCTCAACTCACAGTTCAGTGAGTGAAAGAGACATTGATCAAAGAACTATAGAAATGAATGTGTGTGTGAGTTTTCTGTTACTCTAACACACACCTGGGATGGTAACATATAAGGAGGAAAGGTGTAATGTGGATCACAGTGTCAAAAGCTCCAGTTGGTTGGTTGACCTCGTTGCTTTTGAGCCTGAAGTGAGGCTGAACGTCACAGCATTGAATGGGGTGTGTGGCAAAGCTGTTCCTGTCAAGGCCAGGTCACAAAATAGGCAAAAAAGAAGGAGCCAGAATCCCAAATTCCTATTTGAGGACGTGCTCTCAGTGGCCTAGAACCTCCCACGTCTCCCAGGTCCCCCCTCCCAGGAGAGCTGTGGGCTTAACACCCACCATAGTCGTGATGAGAACATGGTGAGTGTAGGGATCGGGGCACGGGGCTGCAGGGGGTGGTAGAGGGACTTCCTAGGAAGTGGGGTTTGGACCAGGATCTCAAAGCCAAGCAGGCTGCCCCGGGAGGTGGTGGGAGGATGGAGCAGCATGCAAACAGGTCCTGCAGCGCCATCTTTGTCTGTTTCTTCCTTTTCTAATGGCCGAGGTCCAGACACCCCATCTTCATCCTCATCACCATCATCATCATCGTCTCTCTTGCTCATTCTTTTTTTTATAAATTGAATTCTTTATTGGTACAATTTATATACATATCAAAATCATGTATAACATTGGGGAATTTGTACCAGTATATGACACAAGTTAATTCTCATTTTTACCCATATCCCTACCCACCCACCCCTCCTCACCCCCTTTATACATGCTCTTTTATTTTCTTTCTGTATCTCTTGCTCCTTCTCAACTTTTTGATCCCCTCTTGTTACTTCTGTTCACCTACACCAGGGCTGACAACACAGCCTGAAAAATCCAGATTTGTAAAAATGGTTGAAAACAAAAGACAGCATCTTGCGCGACCTGATTTCGGGCTCCACGGGTGAAATTCCCTGACGCGTGGTCCACATGGGCTTCACGTTGCGACAGCGTGACTTGAGCTATCGCAACAGAGACCACGGGGTTCAGAAAAATCGACAAAACTTATACCGGACCCTTGGCAGAAATTTGGCCGATTCCCAGTCTATGGTGCGGCTCCCCATCAGCAACCATCCCTCACGCCCCTGCTTACACCTTGTCACGATTCCCTCTGCACCACGGACCAGTTCGCCAGGAGAGGGCAGGCCCCTACCACCCTTCACACCTCCTTTCAAACCCAGTGTCACAGTCATTCCGGGATTGTGCTGCACAGCCAGGATCCTGGCTTGGAAAGAGAATTTTAACTTATTTTGAAAAGGAGAACTTTTATTTTATGAAAGTACACTATTGCCACCTGGTGACCATGCCTTCTAACTGCAGCTTTAAAGAACCCTCTTTGGGAGCCGGGGCTGCCCCGCAATGCACAAACTTCCAGGATGCTGTCACTCCCTTGGGGGTGTTGATGACCTTAAGGTCTGGGGATGGAGAATGGAGTCTGGGGCTTCTTTCCTTAAAGCCTGTCCTTGATGCTTCCTGTCCAAGGATGGCTCTGAGGTGCACACCCTCCTTGTTCTGTAGAAGAAGGAGCAGGCAAACTTCTTTGATAAAGGAACAGAGGCTAGGTGTCTTCAGCTTTGTGTGCTTAGGGCTCCTGCCAAGCTACTCATTTCTGTGCTGTTAGTAGCCACTGACGATACATAGATGAGTGCGCATGCTTCTGTTTGGACAGCACTTGGCTTATGGGCACTAGAGTTAGACTTTCACGTAACATCGTCTGTCTTGATCTGTCAAGATCTCCTCTTCTTCCCTTTCCCTTTCTTCTCCCCTCTTCTTTCTGCCCCTTCTTTTGGGTATGAGAGATCAATCCTAGAGTCTTGCACTGCTAGAAAAGTGCTCCATCACTGAGTTAAATCCTCAGCCTTTAACATTTATTTATTTGTTTTTTTGAGACAGGGTTTCGCTTTGTAGTTCAGGCTGGCCTTGAGCTCACTATGTAGCCCAGGCAAGCCTCGAACTCAGCAATCCTCCTGCCTCTGCCTCCCGAGTGCTGGGATGACAGGCGTGAGCCACCACGCCCGGCACTGTGGTATATGGTATTGATGGCTGGTGGGCATGAGTCACCACGCCCAGCATTGTATGTGGTCACCAGGATCGAACTCAGGGCCTTGTGCTTGCGAGGCAGGCGCAGGAACCACTGAGCTAAATCTCCGGCCCCTTTAACATTTTTCTTTTTTTTTTGCTTTTTGAGACAGGGTCTCGCTTTGTAGTTCAGGCTGGCCCTGAGCTCACTATGGTGCCCAGGCAAGCCGCTGCGAACTCAGCAATCCTCCTGTCTCTGTCTCCCGAGTGCTGGGATTACAGGCATGAGCCACCACGTCTGGCATTGTGGTATGCGGCGTTGATTGTTGGTGGGCGTGTCTGCACGCCCAGCATTATATGTGGTTACCGGAGATCAAAACTCAGGACCTTGCGCTTGCGAGGCAGGCGCCGGAACCACTGAGCTAACCCTCCAGCCCTAACATTTATTTTAAAAAAAAATATCGAGGCAAGGTCCAGGTGGCTTCACACTTGCAATCCTCCTGCTTCAGCCTCCTGAGCAACAAAACTTATTTATATAGGGAGCTATTGGGGGTGAAAGGAGGGTGAGAGAATGGAAAAAGAATCAGGTTATATCATGTACAGGTACAACTTAGTGAGGAATGTGCTCATAATGTATTCCTAAAGTGCGTCAATAAATTCAATTTATAAAAAATTCAAAAATTCTTAGCTCACAAGGTGTATAGAAAGAGTCTGTGAGCTGGACTTGTCTAGTGGGCCGTAGCTTGTGGACCCTGCTTTACACTGAATTCTGGACAATAGCAAGTGATTGCGTTATTGGCTCCCACTTATTAGCAGGTTCACTTTCGAAGCCTCAGTTTCCTCATCTGGAAGAAAAGGGGTTATGTGGTCTAACCTGTAGGGATGTTGTTTAAAAACCAAATGAAATGGTGCGTGGAAAGGGTTGGGCACTGTGCATATTGATCTCAGATGTCCAAACCATCACTTTAGCACTCAGATGCCTATCGATGCACCTGCACCATGCAGTTTAAGCCCTCCAGCCATGGCCAGGTCTCTGACTTATGGCCTCGGGCTGCTCTTGAACTTGAGAAGATATCTGTCTACAAACAGTCTTTGCCGTGTAACGTCCCTTCCCAATTAGTTTTATGTTTGTTTGTTTGTTTGTTTGTTTTTGAGACAGGGTCTCGCTTTGTAGTTCAGGCTGGCCCTGAGCTCACTGTGTAGCCCAGGCAAACCTGGAACTCATAGGAATCCTCCTGCCTCTGCCTCCCCAATGCTGGGATGACAGGCGTGAGCCACCATGGCCGGCATTCCTTCCCGATTAGTTTTGCAAGGCTGCTATAATACATTACCACAAACTAGGTGTTTTAAATCACAGAACATTTATTGTATTACAGTTGTAGAAATCCCAGATCAGGGGTGGTCTCTTCTGTGGGCTGTGTACCTCTCCTTTTCCCTCTCCCTCTCCCTTCGCACGGGGTTCTCCCTGTGTGAGCCTCTGTGTCTAAATCGTTCCTCCCTTTCTTTGGTGCTGGGGATGGAACCAGGGGCTTGCACATGCCAGCCTGCTCTCGGCTTCGATCTGTCCCCCAGCCCCTCCGCTCCCTTGAAGGAGGAATGTCGGTCAGAGTGGACGCGGTTGACACTGATTTCCGGAGATAACATCCTTAAGCGATTGAACTCAGGACTCCAACATCAATTCCTTGGGACACAATTCAGCCTGTAACGCTAGCTCGCTGAGCACGATGGGCCACCTGGTCAGCTTGCTGTCTCTCGTGGGGAATCGTCGGGCTCGGCGTCCAGGGTTGGATATCGCGGGAAACACAAAGACTCTGGAGGACCTGGCTCCACAGTTTGAGTCGCAGCTGCCTTGAAATTCCTGGGAGCAGCCTGTGTGGCCATCAAGGGATGGCTGCTTAGAGGAAATGTGCTGTCTATGCATAATGGAATACTGTGTGGCTGTAAAAGTTGAGACTTTTGAGGGAAAATGGATACACTTGGAAAATATAATACGAAGTGAAACAAGCCAGACCTACAGATTTCAACGCTTTGCGGCAGCTCTCGTTTGAGTGAGGCAAAGCACAAAGAATGATAAAAGATGGATAGAAGGGAACAAGGAAATGGATTTCTTTTTTCCTTTCTTTTTGAGACAGGGTCTCTCTTTGCAGTGCAGGCTGGCCCTGAGCTCACTATGGTGCCCAGGCAAGCCCTGAACTCAGCAGTCCTCCTGCCTCTGCCTCCCGAGTGCTGGGGTTACAGGCGTGAGCCGCCACGCCCGGCACTGTGGTGTGTGGTACTGACTGCTGGTGAGTGTGAGTCACCACGCCTGGTATTGTCGTATGTGGTTACTGGGGATCGAACCATGGACCTTGCGCTTGCTAGGCATGTGCTGGAACCACTGAGCGAAATCTCTGGCCCAGAAATGGATGTCTTGCAATAGAGAAATGGTCCAAAGGAACAAGGGTGGGATGAGGAGGAGAGGAAGGAGAAATAAATAGCATAAAGATGTGCCATGTACAGAAGCCTGATAACTTCACTAAATGTAAATATTATATGCCATTACGTGAGCTAAAATTAATAAAATCAAAAAGAATGAGAGTTGAGATAGGGGAATTGGAGGAGGAATAGGGAGGATGGGGATAAAAAAGAAGAAAAGAGTTGTATTATGTATACCCCCTTTCCAAGAAGATTGTAAACTGCATGTTCTGCAAAACATGTAATAATAAAATAAAAAATTTGAAAAGCCACTTGGAAAGTTTGTAAAACAGCAACTACAACAGCAACAAGGAGCAGATTCCACAGGGAGGTGGAGGCAGGAAGTTCCCGGTTCAAGCCTGGCCTGGGCAATTTAGATGCTGCCTCAGAAAAAAGCACCCCGAAGGGAGGGCTGTGCTGAGGATGTAGCTCAGTGAGAGTTCTAGGTTCAGTCCTCAGTTGAAAGGAAAAGGGATCCCAGGGCCCAGCGCCGCGCTTATGGGTCGGAATCTCCACGAGCCACACGCCGGCGTCTTTCATAGCCTAAGAGGGGCACGGAAGTCAGCCCGGCCAGCGACTCCACCCAGAGTCACAGAAGGCCAGGTCGGAGGCTGCCAGAAGCATGGCACCGGGGCTCGTCATCCTCAGCGGATAGTTTCAAAGTCTCTTAACACAGAGGCAGTGATGGAACTCGGAAGATCCGTTTCTGTCAAAATTAAGGAAGCGTGGTGTGGTGGCTCAGGCTTGTCATCCGGCATTCTGGGTGGCCAAAACAGCAGGATTGTAAATTTGAGTCTTTCCTGGGCAATTTGGTGAGATGCTGTCTCAAAAAAAAA
>PVIC010041127.1:0-16364 GCA_004025085.1 Thryonomys swinderianus
CTTCCAGGCCGTGTGCAGACCTAGCCTTCCCCAATTCCTGGGCTCTGGTTCCCAATCCTCCCTGCCCACCTACGTTTTCCCCTGAAGTGCTCACCACTCTCTCCCTATGTACAGACTTGCTGTATCCACTGTTCACTGTCTAGAATGGAAACTCTGGGCTATGGTTTCTGGCCTGTGAAACTCATGTTGGAGCTTACTTCCTCTTCATGGGAATGAAGATGGAAACTTCATCCCACTGTGGTTTTGGAGTGGGGGCTTTGAGAGTGATTAGGGTTAGAAAAGGTCATGCGGTGAACCCCCGGGACTGAACACGGGTGGTCTGCTAAAGAAAGAGGAAAGAGAGGGAGCATGCACATAGGCTGCCCATCTCCCTGTGTGCAGACACCACACTGCCTTGGACTCTGCCAGCCAGAGGCCATCACCCTATGGGACCCTGACCGTGGGCTTCCCGAGCCACGAGCCACCTTATACCCATCCACTTCTTGGTGCCATGTTATCAGCAATAAACTGGGCTGAGTCCATCTTTAAGGCTGAGATCTTTAAATAACTTCTGCATTGTCCACCCCAAGCAAACAGAATGAGGCCCAGCAGACAGGAAACAGTCATTAAGTCATTTAAGTGAATGAATTCACCTGATTCAGTCCCCTCCACCAAGTTTTTGCTGTGCTAAGTCAGACTTAGAAAGATGACTAATGCATGACTTCATGAGCTTCACACATGTGGCTGAGTGGGAAGAAAGCAGATTGCAGAGCGAGCACTCTGCCTGGTATGAGGCATCAGTTGCAAGGTATGTGCTCCTAGGAGCTACTTGTGCGCAACCCCAGGCCGGCCGCTGGGAGGAGGGGACCAAGGCGTTGTGTTCGGTGATTACCTGCTGCATCTTAGCGACACCTCTGCCCACCTGTGCACGGAGGTTACAGACCTAGGGAGTCACTGAGACCCTCTGGCTCCAGACCCAGGTGAAACGGTCCACACTTAGCTCTGGGGTCTTGGAGCTCACTACTGACACCTCTGTTGGGAATCTCCTTCGCACCTTCATCTCTGTGCCATTCGGTACAATTTCTTTTTTCTCTTCCTTCATCTCTGGTGTTCTTCATGCCTTACTTCTTTCTCCGTACAGTACCCGACAAATTCACAGGTACTCGGGAAAAATATCACTATGACTGCAGTCAATGTGTTTAGGGTTATTTCTTACCAATACACATCATAGTCAGCTAGTTCAACTGGGGGAAGAGGCCACAGCTATAGCTATTTTGGGGGACCGTGTTAAATCCATAAACTAATTCATTTTTAAGTTGTTGAGTTTTCTTACCCAAGCACATGTGTACCTTTCCTTTAATTTAAGTTCTGCTTTCATATTTTGCAGGAGGGTTCAGGGACTATCTTCCTGTGTGTGATAGGCATTTATCCATAGCTGTCTAATTCTCTTACTTGCTGCCATTAGCCGAGCCCCGTTCTGTGTTCTGTCTCTTTGTGGACATACGGTGTTTAAAACAGTGAAACTTACGATCCTTTGTTCCTGGCTTCTCTCACTAACGTAATGATTTTGAGGAGCATATAGGTTCAGCACTTCTAAGTTTCCTAGGATTTTTCCATCTTGTACCACTGCTCCATCTGCTTCAGACCAATATCCATTGCTCCCTCTCTGCTTGAGTACCCTCTCAGGGGCCTCCGTGCCTCCAGTCCTCTCTCCAATAGGCTGTCCCCATGGACAGAGTGACCGTGCCCTTCGCCACCTTCTCCTGCTCCTCACGTCCTGCCCTCCATCCTTCCAGGAGCGTAATGCAATGTCTCCTTCAGTTAAAACCTGTTCACCCTTTGCTCTCTCGCCTGTCTCACTCCCTGTCTGAGTCATTCCGATTCTCCTAACACAGACACCACTCCTCTCACATTCACAACAGTCCGGCTTTATAAGCCAAACACTGGGAGCAACTTAACGCCCATCACTGGCACAGGGTGGGGTAACGATAGAAAGTTTGCAGCCTGGGGCGCAGTGGTGGGTCAGCTGTGAGAGGAAGGCTGTTAGAACTCGGACGGTAACCTTGCTGTGGCTCAACTCAGCATGGCCTACAAACTCTCTAATCTAGATCCATGGGAGTAGATGAGTAAGTTACTCATCAAAGTGTATAAGAAAACCATAAGTATGCTCAGTTTCCTAAAAATGTATATTTTTAGGGCACACATTCTTCCAGGCAGATCTCAGTGTCCTTAGAGAGACACTGGTGCAGGATTTCTCACGAACTTTACACAGGAAAGGATGTGTCATGTTCTCTCCAGGGTCCTTTAAGAGCTCAATCTGTATCTGAGACCCTCTGGAAGCACAACTGGTCGGCACTCAGGGTAAAACTCAAGACTGATCATAAGCTGAAAGTAAAATTTTACTCATAACCCAACTTGCTGGTATGTCAGGCCAGACTTACTCAAGAGTCCACTTCAAATAGGGTGGAGGTCTAAATCAGAAAAGACCCCTTCTCACCTCCACAGCACATTAAGGCTCTAGCACATTCAGGATGTGCTGGGCTGGAGCTCAGAAAGGGCTCCCATCACAATTGCTAGGGAAACCTGTCACAGCTGCTGATTCCTGGGCACCACATTCAGCAATTCTGATCAACAAGAAAGGAGGGCCTCAGGATTCTATATCTTTAGCAAACTTCCAAAGTATTCAAATTTCACATAGTCTGCTGGACATGATTTGAGAGAATGAAAAAGACTGCTCATGGGGTCATGAGTACTTCCTGCTTAGCAACAGCTCTGTTTGTGTGGGGTGAGGGCCTGGTTGGTGCGTGGATGTGTAGGTTGGATGCTTGGCTGGTTACTTGGTTAGCTTATTGACCAGTTGGCTGGGGTGTTTTGTTTTTTTTTTTTTTTCTCAAAACTGTGACCTCAGTTCCTTCCCATTCTCTCCCACTTGCCTCCTGTCCTCCAAAGTGGAGCCTTGGAATTCCCTCTGCCTCTTTCCTATCCCACCCTTGTCTGTCCTATCAGAATAAAAGTATGGATGGAGAGCAGCCTGCAGTGTGATTTCTTCCTCAAACTCATCTGCTCCCAACCCATCCTGAGTTCCTTAGGACCAGAGAAAGCTGAGTGCTTCTATGCTTGGCTCTTGGCTGGCATGCTTGTGACTCACCAGAGAGATGAGGGAAATCACAACATCAGCATCATTTTGTAGCAAAGTGATTGTGAGGATTAGTTTTACATGTCAGGCCACTTAATCTTCATGTCAACTTAAAAGGATTAAGAGACTCCTGAGCAGTGATCAGACCATGGATGATATTCTCATCACTGAGTTAATTCACTTATAGCTGGAGTTGAATATGCTGTAAGAAAGTAGGGCAAGGAGGAGGAAGTGGGTCCCTGGGAGTGGGCACATTTCTCCCTGGTCCTGTCCCACTGTACCCTGCATCCCTCCCACAATGAAGTGGGAAGCTTTGCTCAACCATGTCCTCCATAGAGGTATCCATGCTTTGAAGCCAGCCAACCATGGACTGAAGGCTCTGAAATCATGAGTCAAATTAAACCTTTTCTTTTTTGATTTGTGGTGTAAGGTACTTGTCTCAACAACAGGAAAGCTAATACACATGACAACTTTACCTGAGCATGGAACACTCAGATGTTTGGTCAACCATTATTTTGGGTGTGTCCCCGAGAGTGTTTCTGAATGAGATGAACCTTTAAATAAAGCACATCTGCCCCTTGGTATGGGCAGGATTCACAATCAGATGAAAACCTGAGTAGTCCAAAAAAGGCCAGCTCTCCCTCAAGGAAGGAAGGTTTCTCCTGCTGAGACATTGGTTTTTCCTGCCTTTGGATTCAAACTGAAATGTCAGCTCCTCATCAGGCTGGAGCCCATCAGGCGCAGAGTGGCTCTCCTGGCTCCCAGCTTGCTGACTGTATATTTGGGGACTTGTCAGACTTCATAATTACACCAGCCAGTTCCTGAAAATGAATGTCTTTGTGTGAGTCTGTGGGCACATGTACATCCTTTTGGTGGTGTTTCTCTTGGGCACCTCACAGCAGTTAGAGGAAATGAGCAAGCAGCAGGAGGAAATGAACATGCTCCCTTTACAGAAGAGCGCTCTGTGGTCTAGAGAAGTGGAGCACTTGGCAAAGCTCACACGGGCTGCATCAGGACCGAGATCCGGGCAGAATTTCTCTGAAAGAGTGTGGCCACCCCCTTGGTATTTGCTCACCTATATTCCATGGCTAATAATCAATGCGAGATAATCACTGAAAGTGATCCATGAAAGACAGCAAAAGACCCAAAAAGAGCATATAACCTTCTTGAATGGAAAAGCTACCCCACTTTTGGAGATCCCCATTATACCTCTGATGACAGCAGCTCCCCACATGTAGCCCACCCCTGATTGTCAGGGGGCAGTCAGCCAGCACCATGGTCAATGTGGGCATCTCTGGGCTCCTAGGAAGCACTGAGTTACATGCTGAGTTACATGCTGCCTTACAATTACACTCGACTCCTGTGTTCTTCTCCGTTGACCATGTCTGTGACTTCCTCTGACAACCAGCCGCCATCTTGATGGTTACTAGGCTGGAATGCCAGAAAAGAAAGGGCCTAGAGTCTTGGTGATAAGGGGCTGCAACTTCTACCATGTGCATCTCTGTAAGAAGTGCACTGACACCACAAGGGAGGCTAGAGTCAGGTGCGTTGTACTGAGACCCTCATCCTACCAGGTACTAAGAGATGTCACTGAAAAAATGTTAGCCTCTGTCCTTTAAAACCAACAGTCGCATGAATATACAGCTGCTGGTTAGATTCCATGGTGTGAATGACCAACATCCTCCATGGGCTGGCCAGCCCCAGGCCTCCTGGGCAGATTGGGACCACTGGAATAGTGATAGACTAGAAGGATTGTTTGTTTGGGACAAAGTGGGAGAAAGAAGTCAGGCCAGGGCAGGGCGATTGCCAGGCAGCACTCTGAAAAAAAGACGCTTCTGTGCAAACCAGAGTACAGGTGAAGCTCCCCAGAAAAGGCAGAATTCCCAGATGGGTGAAATATTGAGATGTACAAGAGAGGTGACATTATTTACCCAGAGAAAGAGTCATTTGGCTTGGAAATAAGGATGTGCCACTGACTGTAGGTTGGTGGACTTGTCACTTGTAAAATGGGCTAATGCTATCTACCCACCTGAGTCATTAGAATGAAATAGGAAAATGGCTTCCATAAACTACTATTAGACTATGACTACCGACATTAGGGTCTGTCTGGCCCGTGGTAGACTTTTGGGAAAGTGCTGGGTGAAGCATTCACTTCTGTATCAGAACAGAAGTCAGGTGCTGAGTGCACTTTGACCCTGTTGCCATCTTACGAGGTGGGTGCTACAGAAATGGTCTCACCGCTTTGAGGACTGATCATGTGGAGTCCAGTCCAAGCCAGGGGACAATCAGCGTTTGGAATAGAAGCCTGGGCCTGTGTTCATCTGCCCCTGTCCTGCCTGCTTTCGCCTTAGACACCCGTTTTAGCTCCACCTCTCCCTTGGAGAGGTATGAGAGGAGACCGGCACCCTCCCAGCTGATGGCACCCACAGAAGCTGTTTTGTGGCCTTCTCAAGCTCGACACGACCCATATGGCTGTGAACTCTCTCACCCAGTTTCTCGCTGGCTGGATCTGGTCCAGGGCCCTCTCTCGTCTCCCCTTTCCCAGTATTGTTCAGGGCCCAGCAAGAGGGGTGCTTCTCTGACAGAGCGGCAGTCAGGGAATGTACAATGAAGTCACCCCCCTGTGAAAGAAAAGGCTTCTGTCTCCCTGGGTGATGGGCTCAATGCCGGGATGTGCATTATGCAGCTCCGCTCCTCAAAAATAAAGTCGCGACTGTGTGGGGCATGTCATCTGGCCTGGCAGCTCTGAGAGGGGAGTGCAACTTCCGCTCGTGGCCTCTGAATGGCTCTGGGGCTGTGTGGTCCCGGGACGACCTCGCCTTTGGGATGGTGTGAGACACCCACAAAGAAAAGCCTGATTTGTACTTCCCTCAAGTTGTGCAAACCCGGTTATGGTTGGGTATCCTCCTGGACAAAGAAGCTCCTGGTGGCTTGTGGTTTTCCATCCCCATGCCAAAATATCAGTCACAACTTAAAAGGAACAATGATTTCCTTGGACTGGGGTTTCAAAGTTCTAGTCTGTGGTAGGCTCCTCCCTCTGTGCACTGTGGCCTGTGGGGCAGTAGACATCATGCCAGGACATGCTGGGGAGCAAAGGTACTCACCCCAAGGTAGCTGAGAGGCACAGAAAGAGTGGGAGTTTTTAACAAAGACTCTCCCCAAACCCATGGAGCTATGGAGCCATAAATGGATTAATCCATGTAAGAAGTCAGAGCCTCCCAATGGTCCAGCTCTGAGCATGGCCGAGTTTAGGACCATGCCCTCCACGCATGAGCTCTGAAGGGACAGTTAAGTTCCATTTGTAATAAGCATACAGTGTTTCTCACTCAGGGTCCAGGTGACACGTGTCTGTCACCTACAATGAATCCAAAGGTGGTGCTTCCTTGGCTCTTGGGTAGGAGGCCACAGAGCTCTACACCTGAAGCTGGCGCACTGACCACAAGGTCCATGAGGCAAATGGAGGGGCTGCTGTGATCTGATTGTTTCTCCAGGGATCATGTATCAGGGTGAATCTCGGTGCTGATTGGTGGGGAGTTTAAGAGTCTTTAGATAATTAGAGAGGATTGGTACTGTTATGGAGGGGAGGGAGTGGGCTGCTACAGTAGATGGGGCTCCTGCTTGGACTTAGTGCTTCCTGTCTCCCTACCTGTCACCACGCCATGACGCAACTCGGAGGTGCTTGCTGGCCGCTTGCTGGCTCCATGCTCTGAGACCTCTCAGCCTCCACAGCCATGAGCTAAATAAGTTTACTCAGGCTCAGATAATTGGTTCTATGGACTAGGTTGAAAATATCCAGTCCTGGTTCCCACCCTCAGTTACTTTTAAAAAGCTCAAAGCTGTGGCCTAGGAACCAGCCCTACAGGGGACACAGAAGCCCATTAGTTTAAATCTGAACAAGTAGATTGGAAGAAGTTCATAGGTTGATTTTTCTGGATAGTGAGGAGATGGAAAGAGACTTTTTAAACATCTCTCTCTTATTTTATTAATTTGTCCCTTTTTGCTGTCCTGTCTCAACCATCCCATCACAGAGAGTCATGCACATGGATTAACATTGGCCTTACTGTTTCTATGCTTCCTTTAAAAGGATATTTAGTGTGATCAAAAGTATGGTGAATTTTAAAAATTTGTTTAAAATTTACTATAATAACAGTCACATTACCATTAACCCCCCTTTTCAAATTCACTTATCCTATTGTTCTTGACACTTTCTGAAGCAGTTCTGGAAGTCCTCTTTTGTGTCTTTAGTTACACTAAAATGACTGCTTCCCTGTCCTGAATCAGTTCAAAACACTGATCTTTTATGGTCATTTTGACTTTGGGAAAGAGCCAGGAGTCACACGTTAGCAGATCCAATGACAAAGGTAGACAGCCACACTCGACAACACTGTTTACCGTATGTTTTTATCACATCTATTACATCCATCTCATAGGTGTCAGAAGGACCTGCTCCCGCCTAGCCTCAGTCCCTGACTCCTGGAAGTATCTGCTGCTCTCTGTCTGCTCCTCTGTCACTCTCCACTGAGGTCCCACAGGACCTCAGCCACCTTGGTGCCTCTGGTCTTTGGGTTCCTCATAATCCAACCAGAGAAGCTGCTCTGAGTTCCTGGTTCATGCTCTATCTTTAATGGAGTGAGCAGCTTTAGTAACCAAAGCCATCTTTGAATAGCCTTCTGCTTGTATCACTGTGGGACTTGTGTAAACTGACTTCCTGTCTAGTTCCTTGAGATGGCAACCCTTCCGCCACCCGCCAAACCAGAGAGCGAGCCCGAGTCTGTCCTGATCAGCTTCCCAAATGGACAAGGGGTCACCTGCATCAGAATCACAAAGTGCACTTGTTAGGTGCTCCTCTAGGACATAGGGCTCCTCTAGGACACAATGCCATGCCAGAAATGGGCTCTGGGGATAGACAGGAAGGAGCAGAGTTTGGTAAGCAAACTGCAACTGTAAGTGGAATCTGCAAGGGCACAAGACCTGGGGCATCTGGCATGGTCAGCTTTATGTAGGGAAGACATCAGGCCCTGAGAAGTGCCAGAGTGCAAGTCAGGGTAGCACACACCTCTCACGCCTCACATGTGTGTCAAGTCCCATTCTCTTCATATTTTTTTCTATAGACACTGGGTAGAGTGTACGCATACTGGCTACTTCATTCCACAATTGTTTGCCAGGGGCTATTGGTGCACAAGGTGCAACCGATGGTTCATGGCCCTTCCAGCAGCTTTCCAAGCCCTCATTCTGTGGCCATATCTCCTTCTCCCTCCCTCTCATGAAAACCTTGGTATGCCACTGATCCACTGAGTAATTCAGAATCACTTTCCCATTCAAGATTCTCACTTAATCCCATCTGTGGGCTCTTTCATCGCCTCAGGGGACATGTGCACAGGGGCCAGGAAATCAAGGTGGAGCTTTCTGGGCCACCACTCAGCTGCCCACACACACTTGTGCCCCCGGGGTCACAGATCTTCTGTGAGATGAGGAAGTAGAAGATGACCTCTAAGACTCTCGTAGAATTTCTCCCTCTGTGGTTTGTGGTTAGCTGAGCTCAGAGGGCAATTTTCAATCTGTTTCACAAAGACAAGTCACCTGCTGGAGGTGCTGTGCACCTGGAGCCCACGCAAGGCTGCACTCAGTTAGGTCGCAGTCTTTCTCGTGTGGGCTTTGAATTTCCTCAGAGCACCCTATGTCACCACTTTTGTTTCCCAACTTCAGAGAACCTTCAGAAGGAAGGGATTTGGCTCAGATGCTAGCCAGCATTCGAGTTTGGGAATTCCTCACTGTTCTCTGCAGGTGCTGAGTAGAGTGTGGGTGGATTCACAGATGGATCGTGGAGAAGTCAAAAGTCAGCTTGGCAAAGCCAGAAGACACCAGACAGGAACAGCTGTGTGTCTAGCAGACATCTGCAGGAAAGAGTTCAGATCAAGTGACTTGCTATGGCTGTGTCTAGATGTCCTCACAAAGCCTCTTGCAGTCATGGGGGTGCTTTTCAGAGGTGGCTAGATCTAGGGTGTGTGATTGATTCACAGGGGAATGCTAGGATGAAGAGTGCTGAGAATAAGTGTGTGATTCCTAAACCAGTCACTGACTAGCTTGTCACTGCCCTAACCATGGCATCTTATATCGAATACAAAGGACAGAAAGAGTCTTGTCTTTTGTCTTGCTTGCTTTGCTGTCTTCTACCCACCATAAATTGTTTCTCACCCTGCCTGGAAACCAGCCAAAAATGAACTGCGATCTCTATGAACTGTGAGCTAAATACAATTTTCCCCTTTAACTTCAGGTGTTGGGTATTTGATCTCAACAATGAGAGAAAAATATTAAGACAAGATCCTAGAGACAGGATGCCCCACAGAAGTGTGGCAAGGCTAGGGGATCCCATGCAGGGAGTGGAGTGCCAGAGACTGGCCACAACAGGACTGTTACCATCCTTAGGGCCAAAGGCTAAGGGACAGCAGATGAGAGCTGGAATCCTAGGGGAGGCAGCTGCCATGATGAAGGGTCAAGGCAGAGCAGGACACTGGACGTCAGTAAAGGAGTGGCTGAGAAGAAGGAGCCTGGGCCCTCTCTCTACTGGTCCTCTGGTCTCATGCTGGTACCTCTTATTGGCCAAACCCAACCAGAGACCAATGGGTAAGGGAGTCCAAGAGACATGCCTCCAGAGGTTACTCTCACGGGACAGAGATGGCAGGAAGGACAGGGAATGATCCTGCTAGGTAGTAAGATCCAGGACCAAGCAGCCCTCCTGCTTTCCAGCCCCTACTGCACCACCAAACAGCTCTGTTTCCTTGGGCCAAAGTAAGCCATGCATTCTTTTCAAGTTTTTCCTTTAAGTTTCTTTTTTTCTTATTCAAAATGAATTGTCAAACTGAAACCTACTAGTTACAAGATGTCTGCCACTATCTATTTCAGCTGTAGTAATCTATGGTGTTAGATACAGACATAGAACAAGAATATATAGACAGATAAGTAGTATATATGTGGTACACTACAGTGCCATATTCTTGTTTGCTGTAAACACATGAAATACTGGGAAGACGCTGTCTCCTTGGCACCCTGGTGTGTGAATATATCACCTGGCTTCCTTGGCGCATCCATCCTTTAAGGCTGACATCTACAGAGTAAGAGGAAATACTACAAGCAGCCATGTACTCTAGCCTTGGCACTTTTCTTTGGGGGTGGAGAAGTCCAGCAGTCAAGTTTTCTTGGGCTTTTATGGGTATGTCTTTACATAGCTGTCACAAGAACAACATTGTAGCTGGAGAATGAATTTTGTCTTCTCCTCTCTCCTAGTACACTGTAATTTACAGGTGGGAAAGACCAATAAACATCCACATGAGAAATACTGGAGATGTGAGTATGGACTCCCAGGGAAGGGTGTGAAAGGAAGGCTCCCCATGCCCCAGATACAGCAGCAGAACCTCACAGTCACTAGAACCACGTTTTTCCAGCTGTGTGACCATCTATGATACCTTTGGATAGAGAGACAGCCAGCATCAATAATTAAAAATACCATGACAATCCAGGGGTAGCGTGCTTATAACCCCAGACCTCTAAGGCTAAGGCAGGAGGGTCATAAGCTGGAGTCCATCTTGGGCAACTTAGTAACTTAGCATGACCCAAAATAAAAAATAGGCTGAGGATTCAGATCAGTCCAAAAGTTCTGGATTCAGACCCTAGTACATAAAGAAAGAAGGAAAGGAAAGGAAGGAAGGAAGGAAGGAAGGAAGGAAGGAAGGAAGGAAGGAAGGAAGGAAGGAAGGAAGGAAGGAAGGAAGGAAGGAAGGAAGGAAGGAAAAGAAAGAAGGAAAGAAAAAGAGAGCGAGAAAGAGAAAGAGAAAGAAAGGAAGAGAGAGAGAAGGGAGGGAGAGAGGAAAGGAGGGAGGGAGGGAGGAAAACCATGTATGTCTTTACACAGCTGTCACAAGAACAATATGGTACCTGGAGACAGGAGCAGAGGAAACCATCTCTCTGCTGTTGATGACACCGTCAGTTGATAAACTGGTGGCCCTGGAGCTCAGAGCAGCTGCCCTGGCTGGACTCATATCTGGGCTCGTGCCAGGCAGCCATCTTCTGTCCTGTCCTTGCAGCAGGAGCTGCCCCATCTCACTTGCCATTTGCTGCTGCAGACATGGAGGTATCAAACTGCACAGACCCCTTAAAGCCCTTTTCTTGAGAAAACAAAGTCCTCCACCTGCAGGGGGCCAAGTAATGAATGAGTTTCCCCGGATTTCATAAGACCACAGTAAATACACCCCAAGGCTGTCAGCACTAGTGGAAAGGTTGCTCCTCCTGAGCAGGCAGCACAGCTCAGAGCTGCATGTGCAGCTCCCTGCAGGGACTAATGATGTCCAGACCAGGCAGGGGACCCACAGCCCGCTGGACCTGGCAAGAGAAGAAGTGGCTGTGGGCATGCCCTTTTGCTTTCAAGTCATCCACTTACCCCTTACATTCTTCCAAAGCCTGAAGAGAGAGCAAAGATGACCCAGGCCTTGGATTCAGCTCTTGCCAGGCGCTCTCCTGACTTGTGGCTCAGAGATGCTGAGTACAGGGCCAGAATCTAAGGTTTTCAATAGTGATGCTGGTGGAAACACTCCATCCTGACTCTGGGGGAGGCCTGTAAGCCTGCCTTGTGAATTTAAGTAGATGTATACATCTTTTTTTTTTTTTTTTGCTTTTTGAGACAGGGTCTCACATTGTAGTTCAGGCTGGCCCTGAGCTCACTATGGTGCCCAGGCAAGCCTCGAACTCAGCAATCCTCCTGTCTCTGCCTCCCGAGTGCTGGGATTACAGGCGTGAGCCACCACGTCCAGCATAGATGTATACATCTTGATTAAATCTGTTTCTCTCATAAGCACTGCCTGATATGCCTGTCTTTTCCCCAGCCCTACCTAGTCTGCCAAGAAAACTCAGCAGATATGAATGAGAACTTCTAAGTAAATTGATGAAGAAAGTACCAAGCTATCTCTATAGGCCATGAAAATTACCATGACCAGCCTGCTTTCTCCAGACTGCTCCAAAACACACTGATTTTGGCTATGTCATTTGCTGCACTGTCCCTCAACCAGATCTCACGTGGCTTTGTCATGTGTACTTCCACTGGAAGCTGCCTCCCCACCAGCCTGGACCTCCCTTTGTGCATTTCTCCCTCCATGGAGCAACATGTAAAGATGTGAACTGGAAATTGAAAAAACTCCACTCTCTTCCAGAGAATCCACGTGCCACTTGGTAAAGCGTTAAGATGGCTCTAAGCATTCGGTCAGTGAACTACAACAGCAGGACCATGTGTAAAAACCTGACATGTCTCTGCCTCTGCACCAACTGAACCCTCTGTGCCTGAGGATGGAGACAGAACCTGAACACAGTCTCTCCTCTGACCTGTCCCCTGGCTGCTCTCTTCCAGACCCTTCATGGATGTTCTGCTTCAGCTTCCACTGAGCTCCGTGCCCCTGGTGTCCATCCAACCCCTCCACTCAGTGGAATATTGAGTCCTCTCACTGTGGGACTGAACTTTCTCCTCTCCAGCTCTCCGATCCCCAGGATGGCTGCGAAGTGCCAGCTGCTGAGACAGACCACCATGTGCAGGATCTGTCTTCAGCAGCCTCCATGCTGACCAGCCTTGCCCAGTTTGGAGGGCGAGTCCCTGTCTGGACTCATGCTGAGGATGTTCCCTTACATCTTGCCCTGCAGGTGAGTTTTCTTCCCTTCTGCTCTGTGACTTTTGTGTAGTTTAGAACCCCTCTATGATGCTAACAGGAGACGGGAAACTGGATCATTGGAGTATCTTTGTCAGAGAACTCCAGACACATAAAGGACCTGAAACGTCCTTGTCTGACTTCTCCGGATGCATAAATTATCTTTACATCAGCTTCTACTTGGAGACCTGTGAAAGAAGAAGTCTCTTTCCCATTTTCATACTTGCTACTCTGTGATTCTCTGTGCTTTGCTTATTGTTCTCTTCTGCATACTCAAAATGTCTTGACTTTCTGGTGCATTTTCCTCCCTCATTTAACAGACTTTTTAAAAATTAACTATAGGTCCCTTTCACACCTCTAGTCTCTACTTCTACATATAAGTGAATAGCTGACAATTTTTATGTTTGTGAATTTAAAACCCTAGAAGCTTGGACAAAAAGGAGGCATTATGGAAAGAATCCTGATAGTTTTTAAAGTCAAAGAATAGGTTGGTGAATGGTCCACAGAAAAGCCATGGCGCAGGTGAACCCCCAGATCCAGGGCCGGATGCCAGAGGTCATTCTCACTCCCTGAATCTCATCCCTCCCCCTCAGTCTGGGCTGTCTCTCCCTGTGTAGCTGGAAATAGGGTGGCAGCACTTACTAAGCATGACATCTTCTACCAAGAGGTGCAGGATAACAGCCTGATGCCGTGCTGTGTGGGCCAGGTGGGCTCAGCCACTCAGACAAGCTCTGTCAACCTTGGCCCATTCCCATGTGTGCGGCCTGTCAGTCCTCTAGTCCCTGGATCCAGGCCACCCACACACCGGAAGGGAATTGCAGGCACCAGGTGGGAGCCGGACAGACAAGTCCCTAGGACTTCCTTCTGTATTTCATCAAGGAAAGCAAGAAGAGCGACAACCATGTCAAGAAATGTTGGCAGGCTGAGGGGAGCCAGATTCTTAGTGTAGAAAATTGTGCTGCTACCTATACTATTAGTGTCTAGATTTGCATGTGAAGACTTCTGCTTGGTATGAAAGGCAGAATAACAGGCTCCAGAAAGGTCCACATCCTAATCCCCAAGACCCAGGAAAGTGCTGCCTCATTTGCAAAAAGGAATTAATGTTGTTTATACAGAGGACAGCAGAGATCACAGGAATGAGTAATCATGAAGGCCCTTCAGGGAGAGAGGCACAAAAGAGTTGAGTCATAATGTGGTAACCTCAGAAGATACAACTGGGTGATATGGCTTTGGAGACCAAAGAGGAGCACAGGGCACAGAATGCTGGGAGAGACAGAAACATAGGGCGTCACAGGTGAGGAACAGCTTCCAACAACATGGTCTTAGCCAGTATGATACACTTTGAAATCCCTCTGTGTATTCTGAATCATAGATCTCTAAAATAATTCATTTCTCTTCTTTAAAGCCACTGAGTTTGTGATAATTTGTTACAGCAGCAATATGAAACTAAGACAAGCCATTCTACAATACATACCTATTTCAGAAAATCAGCATGTATGCTTAAAGCATAGATCACTTTTGTCAATTAAAAATGTGCAAAAATAGAAAAAGAAAAGAAACTAGCCCAAAGTAACAAGACCTTAGAGGGGAGATCCTAGTTAGGATAGAGTCACCAAAGCAGAGAAAAGAGAAGAAAGTGGTAAGGGCTTCTTACAGGTTACCTGTCCCATAGTCACACAGGGACTTTGTGTGCAGCAACTTGGGCTGGGAGCTGACAAAACTGCACTTGTGGAAGAATTCTGAGACACTCTGGGTCCAGTGGAGCAGGAAGGAGCCATGTGACATGGCATGAAACCTGGGAAACCCTGTCTCACACTGCAGCTTTCAACCTGCTTCCACTCATGCCACTCCAGAGTTGAGGCTTTGGAAGCATCTGAAAACGGAAGTCTTGTGTGTGGATGTGGATGTGACTCTTCCCCAATAAAAACCATCGGCCCAGCAGCTGAGCGATCTCTCAGGCTACAAAGCCAAGGGGAAAACAGGCCAGCATCAGGTGGATGCAGGGCATGGAACTGTCTGTGAAGCAGCTGCAGGAGTTTCCCACAGTCTTCCCACGAAACCAGCCTGAGACCTGATCTGAGTACCCAGGGAATAGCCTCCCCTGTATTTTCCCATTAAGTCTGCCCAGCTCACCAGGACAAGCCCCCAGAGGAAGGATGTGGCCATGTGAGGATGGTCATGGTGCACATCCTAACTTTCTTTGCTTTTTATGACCCTGACCTCATGCTATATCTTCCATTTCAATATCGTCTCTCAACTTTAACACATGGGATTTAAATATCTGACCACTCACTCACTGCTTGAATCTTGCTTCTACTGTGAATCTCCCCCTCCCCTATGCTAGTGCCTTGACAAGACTGCCCTCCGCTAAAGGAAAATTTCTACCATGATGCTTGTCACCAATTCCACTCCTGAAGTCATTAGAATCAGTAGTAAAAGAGAGCATAAAACAGATTCAAAACAATACACAACTTTCTCCTCCAACAATGACTTAAATTGTTCAAATATTTGATTTTCATTTGGTTCACTTATCAGAATTTCTTATCTCCAGTGATCTATCCCATGCAGATTGAAGACATAGATTAAAGCCCATCTCTGTCTTTCACGGCAGAAACACAGCATTCCAAGGCTGCACCTGGCTTCACGATGTCAAAGCTGATTTGTGACCAGAGCTGCCGCTTCCTGAACGTGAATCTTTCAGTTGTTCCTTGCTATTTTTAGCAGAAATCTTCCCACGCCTGGTTTCTTTTTGTTCTTTAGAGGGGTCAATCAGATTTGGGTTGTCTCAGGTCTGCAACTGGGGTTTGGGGAAATAAATTATTATTTTGAGCTTCCTTCGCTGCTGATGGAAATCTGATCGGCCTTTCAGGATATAACATGCTCATGTCGCACCAGGTTCACCCTCTGTGCCCGTGTTTGCTGAGCCTGGCTTACTTCCTACTCCCTCGGCCTGAATCCCTCCCTCTCTCTTACTCCTCAAAGAACCAAACCAGCTCTGACCCTGAACTTTGCCTGGCTTGTTTCCAATCAGGGCACCATACTCTCCCAGCCCTTCCATCCATCACTGTAAAGTAGATTCCACTCAAAGCTTGATGTTCCTTGACATCCCCCTAGCAACCAGAAGCTTACCTGAAATTTTATAAGGTCTCCCAGAAATTGTTTTCTAAAAGACTGTTATTCCTTCCCACTACTCTTACCCTAAGGAAATAATTTGTCTTTATTGCTTTTCCTGATCACAAAAGTAATGCAGTCCTGCTTTAGAAAACTCAAGCAATAAATAGATACAGAAAGTAAAAACCTCATGCTGTCCTTACCCACCCCCAATACCCAGCGCACCCCACCATAGGCAAGCCTCCCGGTACTGTAAACGGCCTGTTTGGGGACCAAGTTGTTTGTTGTTAGTTTTTTAAAATAGAGTTTGCTGCTTTCGGGGATGATAGATAACAAAACATTCTAAAGATCAAAAATAAAACTGTTGGCTTCCTTCTCTTTTTAAGAAAGTTAGCACCAGAATGTCTAGAGTTGGTGTTGTTTTGCTACGCAGTTGTTTTCCTTTCTTTCCT
>PVIC010041128.1:0-16360 GCA_004025085.1 Thryonomys swinderianus
GGAATACCACCTGTGAATGCTCTGAAGCAGCTGTGTAACTGGCATTGTCCAGAACAAGATGGATCCACAGAGTAGATGTCATCCAATTTTATGAGATAGTCAGGGAGTTCTGAAGAAGGAATATACTATTTTGTATTCCACATGAAATTTTAAAATAGAAAGTAGTTGTTTTTTAAAAACATATCCTGAGAATTTTATACTTTCAAACATTCGTTATACACTTTAATCAAATCCCTGACATAAAATTTAGACAGGTTTTTCTAAGGGTCAGGTTTTGAAATCTTCCTGTGATATTTTGTTGAAATCGCTATTATTTTGTTGAAATGCTGTCGTGACAATTTTTGAATAGATAGCTCATCATTTGATTATCTTAGCCATGTTTAATTAACAAATTTTGACTTACACAGTGATCGAAAGGAGGCTTCGTCCTTGGACATAAGTGGTTATCATTTTTTCTTCAGGTTTCATTTGTTTGACGTGAAAAGTTGTGAAGGTCTGGAGGTGGAAAGGAGCCACGGGAAATGGGACAGGCCTCTTCACCTAACAGTGGTGAGAAGCGCAGACAGAGAGCCTTTGAAACGGCAGAGCTCACGGCCACTGAAGGAGCAGAGGCGCCAAGGCGCCCACTTGTCCTGGGGTCAGGGACATGCTCTGAATTAGGCATCACTTTTAGATATGAATTGCCTTCAAGTTTTTTTAAAAATTGATTTTATTAGTACATTTTATATATACATAGTGGCCACATTCGACATTGAGAATTTGTACCAGTACATGACACAATTTCTCATTTTTTTCCCCATTATCTTGCCAAACCTACAATTGTTATAACCCCTATATACATAAGCTTTTTCAAACATCAATTTTTTTCTTTCCTTCTTTACCTACCCCTACCCCCTTAACCCTTTGAATAATTTCTGTTTCACCATATTAATCATGCATTCTATAACTCATTTATATCTTCAGTTCCTCATACCAGAGAAAAGATATTTACACATCTGTGATCTATTTATTTCACTTATGAGTGTATTCTCAAGGTACATTCATTTCAGTATAAATGACTCAAATTTATCACTCTTTATGGCTAGGTGATACTTCATTTCATAAAAAAATCCTCACATCTTTTTTAATTGAATTCTTTATTGGTACAATTTATATACATCTCACAATCACACATAACATCGGACAATTTGTACCAATATATGACACAAGTCAATTCTCACTTTTACCCATATCCCCATGCACCCACAACTCCCCACCCCCTATATACATGACCTCTTATTTTCTTTCAGAATCCTATTTATACCTTTCTCTCATTACATTCCCACACCAAATTTCCTTTGGAAATTTCCCATTCTACAAAACTGTCATACTTTCTAGAGCTCATTTTCATTTACAGGTGTTCATATCAAAGAGAAGATCCAGTATTTGCCTATCTGTGATCTATTTATTTCACTAATTAGCATGTCCTCCAGGTGTTCTATTTGCACATAAATGAATCAATGTTGTCATTCTTTATGGCAGAATAATACTCCATTTTATTAAAAAAATCACATCTTCTTTATTCACTCTCCAGTTGATGGGCATTTGGGTTGTTTCCAAGATTGAGCTATCACAAACTGAGCTGCTATGAAAAGGGTGCACATGTCTCTGTGATATGAATCTTTTAATTCTTCTGTGTATATACCTAGCAGTGGAGTAGCAGGATCAAATGGAATCGCTAATCCTAATTTTTTTTGACAGGGTCTCGCTTTGTAGTTCAGGCTACCTCTGAGCTCACTATTTAGCCCAGGCAAGCCTCAAATTCAGCAAACCTCTTGTCTCTGCCTCCTGAGTGCTGGGATTACAGGCGTGAGCCATCACACCCAGGTAATCCTAATTTTTTTGAGGAATCTCCACACTGATCTCAACAGTGGTTGCACCAGTCTACATTCCCAGCAACAGTGGACAAGGTTTCTTTCTCCCTGAAGCTTCACCAGCAATTGTTGTTGGTTGATTTCATGATAGCAGCCATTCTTTATGGAGTGAGATGAACTCTTAGTGTTGCTTTCATTTGCATCTCTCAAATGACCAATGATGTTGGGTATTTTTTCATATGCTTTTTAGCTGTTTTTACTTCTTCCTATGAAAAGTCTGTTCAGTTTAGATGCCCATTTTTTGAATTGGTGTTTAAATAGGGCAAACTATTTTTTTAAGTTCTTTATATATTGTTTGTCTGCCTTTAGGTTTTAAAAATACGTGTTGCTATGTTACAGTGCATTTTGGCTTCTTAATGATTAAATTTGGGTCTTTTAAAATGAGGTTATACCTTTAATAAGCAACAATAAATGTTGACTTGCCATACATAAAACTCAGACAGGATAGGGGGAGAGAAGAGAGGGAGGGAGGAGGGAGGAAGAGAGAGAGAGAGAGAGAGAGTGAAGGAGGCAGAAGAGAATATTGAAAGTACTAGAACAGTAAAAGTATTAGTTTGGTGGTTCTCAATACAGATGACAGAAAGGATTCTTTTCTCTATTCCAGAGGAAATTTAGCAATGTATAGACAGTTTTGTTTGTCATATTTTGTGTGATGATTAATTATTACTAAGTGAGTGAAGGTCAGTAATACTGCTCTTATTTTCCAATATCTAAGACAAGTCACCAAAAGAGACAACTTTCTGGCTCCAAATATCAATACTTCTTCAATTGAGAAACACTATGTAAAGTGATTATGAATTGGAAGAGAATACTGTATACTTAAAATCTAATATTACAGAGAAAATTATCTTTGCTTTTTAAGAATGGAGTTTATTAAGTAAAACAACCTAACATGAAATTCATCTTCCAGAGTAGAGTTGGAACTCAGAGCTAAAATAAAAATAAACAACAACAATAAACAAAAACAGGCTCTGAAAGAAATGCATTGCCTTGGATTTTGAGCCTTGGGAATTACATTTCTCAAAAGTGATACTGAATCTCAGATTAGCTCCAAGAGAGGCTCTGGCCACTGTGTGTATTTTCTTATTGATAAGAGGGGTGCAGTCTTAGTGAAAATGGAATAATATATTCTAAATATTCTATTAAACTAAACCCATTGTCTTACTCACTGTCATGACATGCATTTTTCTTCCAAACTGCTTTGATTAATTTCAGATTAATTGCTTCCTGTGTGTGTGTGTTTATGTTTGTGTCCATCTCATTGACTTATAAACTCAATGAAAACTAGAATCATATCACATCATGTACTATTGCATATTAGATATTCAGCAGAGTGCCTGTCATTATAACAGCAATAAATAAATCTTTATGTTTTTGAATTAACCATTTCTAACATTTGCATTCTCACTGAAGTATGTCAATTCTAAATGACCATTCAAAGTGAACACTTACTGAGAAAATTTGTATCTTTTAACCTTTTTAACAATTGTAGCCGGGCGTGGTGGCTCACGCCTGTAATCCCAGCACTCGGGAGGCAGAGACAGGAGGATTGCTGAGTTCGAGGCTTGCCTGGGCTACATAGTGAGCTCAGAGCCAGCCTGAACTACAAAGTGAGACCCTGTCTCAAAAACAACAACAACAACAACAACAACAAAACAATTGTAGAAAGTCTTTTACTTGGTCCAGATCCTTCTTGATGTTGTGTAGGTATCTTCCTTTGTCAAAAAATAACTTACAAACTTTCCTCTTCAAGGGGTATTTGTAACAAGAATGATATGAGTTCAATATGAGTTTTTAACCTATACATTTTAGGGGTCACAATATAAGAAACATGATTTAAATTGCCCACCAAAGAGCACAGAGTATAGGGAACAGGCATCAAGAAAAAAAATTTAGAATTAAGAAGTTGAGGAAATGAGTAGTAATGTAGGCAAGAAGTAAGGTAAGAGGAGTAGATGTAGTCTGGATCAATAATTACCCTGGCTGAACTCAGCATGTGAAAACAAAGGGTATCATCTGGAGAGGAGAGAAATATTTAAATATAGAAATAGAAGAAAATAAACAGACCAATAGTTCTGTAATTTTTAATGCTTGACTTTTTAAATAGTGGTATATTTTTACTTTCTACTAGATCAGTAAAAAGTGTGACACCAAACCAGTCTCATATTTATATCTGAGTTTATACATGGACGTGCATATATGTATGTGTGTGTACTGATACACACAACACTGTCACTCCATGGCCCTCATTTAAGTCTCTGTGACTTTTAGGTCTCCTGAAGGCACCGTAGGTTCCACAGCTCAGAGCACACATCAACACCTGCCACGCTAAGGGGGAGAGCAGAGAAAACCCCATCAGAGCTTCTGCGTGTCTGTCACTCGAGGAGTTCAGCAGAGTCAAGGCTCAGTAACAGCTGTAACTAAAAGTACACCCACTATTTTATATTTTTTATACTTGAAACTGCTTTATGTGGAAAGTTATTTATTTATAAATTATTTAAAGATAGAGTTAATACATTATTCAGGTACACATTAAATGAGTCATCTTTCACAGAAATTACCTTGATTTCTGTGATCACAATTACCAACTTTTGTTAAAATAATGTGTGCTATTTTAGAAATTTGTTTAATATCTTTATTTCCTATTAAGCTTTAAATTATAAAGAGCCGTAGGTCATCTATTTATCACTGTAAATTTAGGATAACACCCAAGCTTCATTATATATATATACAGTGAGCAAGAAAGTAAATGTATCTGAATTAAAAAGATATTTTGAGCTAAACAGACTTGTACATTCTCCTAATTTGGCATATTCAAGTAGGAGAGACGAAGGGAAAAGGATTATAAGTTCAAAGCCAATCTGGGCAACTGAGTGAGTACCTGCCTAAAAAAAAATTGAAAATTGATAGTGACTTTGAAAATTAGTGTCTGTTGGGCTGGGGATTTAGCTCAGTGGTTCTGACTGTCTGTCTGTCAAGCACATGGTCCTGAGTTCAATCCCTGGTGACCACATGCCATAATACTTGGCATGGTGGCTCACACCTGTAATCCCAACACTCAGGAGGCAGAGACAGGAGGATTGCTATGAGTTTGAGGTTTGCCTGTGCTACACAGTGAGTTCAGGGCAGCCTGAAATACAAAGCAAGACCCTGTCTCAAAAACTAAACAGGAAAAGAAATTTAGCATAGGCCTTATTTACATGTCAAAATGAAATTAATTTATTTTTCACAAATGTCCATTAATAACATTGTCCATCTTTTCTGGGGTGTTATCCATAGACTAGGTCTCATTCCCTAATTACTGTATGCTGAAATTTAACCACTAAAAAGTAGTAAATTCCCTAGAGAGGCTTTTACCAAACGTACCCGACACGAAATCTGGTTTCACACATTGATCCACAAACTTTTAATGGTTTGACTCTAAGTTTAAAATATTCTAATTAGCAATTCAAATGCCATGTTTTTCTACTGCTCTATTTTTCTGCAACATGAGAGCCCCTTGCTTGTCATGTGAGTTGACAGTGGCAAAAGCGATTTCCACACTTGGAACCTCCTGCCTCAGGTCGTTCACCGGCCTTAGACGTGGTGACTAAGAGGCGGCTCTGTGCCACATGACATCTCACTTCAGGATCCTTCGAGCACCTGTCTGAGGGTCTTCGATGTGCCAGCATGAGCACCCAGGTCCCCCACAGGTGGAGACTCTTGGGCAGTAGAGCTCTGCCCGATTCACTGCAGATTTCTCTAGCACACATCTGACTCATCTCACCACAAACATTCTCATCACTACACTGATGGTTTGGGCTTTTTTTTTAATTTGAACAACTTGACAATTTATTTAAAATTCTCAGTGTAAGGACAGATTCTTGGTGTTGATGAAGAACACTTTTAAGGCTTAGAAATGAGGGAGCAGGACAGTTACAGTCAATTCAGTATCACATTGAGAAGTGCTTCTTTCCTCTGATGTGCATCTGAGTCAGTTGTTGATATTTTTAGAAATGCACACTCTAACTCAAACACCCTACAAGTGATAGCCGTGTTTGTGGGTCACAGGCCACATTTTGTGTAGCAAGATCTTAGGGAAAAGATTGAAAACCCATGCCTAAGGTCACATCTAGCTTTAGAGCAGTGGTTCTCAAGCAAGGCGACACATTACTTTAACCTGGCAATGGGAGAGTCCTGTGTTAAAACTCTTGCCTCTCAGGTCTCACCTATTTCCAATTCAATTAGAATGTCAAGTTTTCTTTATGGCTTAGTAGTACTCCATTTTATACAAAGGGATGATCCTTTCATCACTCTACACTGACATTTAACTTGTTTTTTCATTTAGCTGTTCATTATTTAAAACTGTTGGCAGGGCCAGAGATATAGCTCAGCGGTTCCAGCGCCTGCCTCACAAGCACAAGGTCCTGAGTTCGATCCCAGTAACCACATACAATGCTGGGCGTGGAGACTCACGCCCACCAGCAATCAATACCACATACCACAGTGCTGGGCGTGGTGGCTCACACCTGTCATCCCAGCACTCAGGAGGCAGAGACAGGTGGATTGCTGAGTTCGAGACTTGCCTGGGCTACATAGTGAGCTCAGAGCCAGCCTGAACTACAAAGCAAGACCCTGTCTCAAAAAAAAAAAAAAAAAAAGCAACTGTTGACAGCTGCAAAGTGGGACTGTATTCCCCATATTAATAAAGAAAGCCGAACTCTGGGAGGTGAAGGGCGCTTCCAGCTTCCACTCACTAATAGACCAAACTCAGGCTAAGAAAAAAATAATCCTCAATTATCACCATTAAAAAAATCAGTAGACATTTCTAAGATTACTATAAAAGAAGGTTGGCTTGTTTTCACAACCTACCAGAACTGTTTATAGTTCTTTAAAACTGGTCAGATGTAATGGTTTTAGTGTCTTGTAACAAATTAACCAATTTTCTATCTAACTTGGCGTTTTGTCGCCAACTGTTTTTCTGAATGACTGAAAGGCTCGTGTTTCTCACATTTCCTTGGCACTGCCTTTGTCCTCTTCGACTCATAGGGCTCTGATGGATTTTGTTTTGTACAATCTGTTACTATAATCTTTTAGCTAGTAACAACATTCTCTCTTTATGCAGGAGCCAACTTTTTTTGAAAGCCGCTAAAGAAGACATTATAAATAGATGCATACATTAAGTTGAGCTTTCCCCTCACTTTCTGCCACTCTTAGTACAGCCTTCAACAAACTGTTCATTGTTTGCTAGTTCAGTAGTTGTTGAAATACTTGTCTTACAAGTAAATCTTTGGGGAACTAGTTTTCTGGTCTATCCTATGCCAGTGAACTCTTCTTTGGAAGAGAGTGCTGCTTTTATTTACAAGAGAAATGCTATGGCACAACCACCAGACGGTTTGGTATTAGAATTGTTTTTCCTTTAGTGTGACACGCTGGGCCTACTTCATTTACATGTTCCTCATAGCTTCTTTTTCATGACTGATGGCTCAGATGTGCGGGTGGTCAAGCCCAGGTCTGAGGGAGGCCTGCGGCCCTGTGAACCAGCCCAGCCAGGGATCATACCTGTGAACTTGCCTTCATCAGCACAGCCATCATAGCGAGAAAGCGTGAGCTGCTGCCACCCCATCAACTGATTACTTTTGCTGAACAATATGATTCTGAAATCATTCTGCTTCACAGCTAAAGAAACATTGTATTTGAGATGAGTGAATGTATATATTTTTGTTAAAAGTATATCAAAATTGAACATTTATTGATAAATGGCTGAGAAAACATATTAAAAAGTTCATATATGTACTTGATAAGGACATTTAGCTTTAGATAAATTCATTTTATGTTTTTTGTTTTACCTGTACTGTGGTCATTCAAATTAAAATATGTTTTATGTAGATAGCTGCATGCATTGTCAATTTTTGTAATGTACAATGAGCATGTAAATATTAAATGTGACTATAAAGTAATGCCATGCTTCTGGCAAGAAAATTTTGTTTCTGAAGGGAATTCTGAAGGAATATTTTGACAAGGTAATATTTAAGATATTTTAAAGATAACTTTAGATGAGAAACGTATTTCAGATGGAGCTGTTTGACTCTAAATCTGTTATCTAAAAAACTTTCACAAGGATTGTTTTTCCCCTATGGCACACAGGAAGACATGAATTAAATAGAAGTTATTTGAAGCCAAGCATGTTGAATTAGATGTGGATTTAAGAGATTTTAGTTAGTTATGGGTAAAATATGTTGTGTGATAATAAATGATAGCTTTTTTCACGTGGTTTAAAAACTCAACTTGAAAATTTCTCCCGAATGTGCTTTTAAATGTTATTTTTAAATCTTTATTTGTACATTATATAGACACATCATGATCACTCTCATATAAAGAAAAATTTACAGAGCAAGTGCCTCATTTCTTGCTAAAACTATGAATGGCAGTATGCATTTTGCCCTTCTTTTGGTTCAGTCCTTACAGGTACAATATTTTAACATTTTAGAGACAGTATTGATATAATTTTGTTTAATTCAACTAATAATTTTAGTTTTAAATTATTATTTTAAAAGGAAACTAAAAGTTTCAGAGAGGAATAAGGAGAGCCACAGGAATATACAATTTTGCAATTTAAACATTTAAATAATTGTATTTCATTATATTTTACGTATTATTCATTTAAATCTCCTATCACATCACTACAATTATTTAATTATCTTACATGTACCAGAAAGCAAACACATTTGATCACTGAATTAGTATATAATTTTTTTTTCTTTTGGGACAGGGTCTTGCTATGTAGTTCAGGCTGACCCTGAGCCATGTAGCCCAGGCAAGCCCCAAACTCAGCAATCTTCCTTCCTCTGCCTCCCGGATTACAGACATGAGCCACCATGCTCATTATGTAGCCCAGGTAAACCTCAAACTCACAACAATACTCCTCCCTCTCCCTCCCGAGTGCTGAGATTACAGAAGTGAGCCACCACACCTTACATTGTGGTGTGTGGTACTGATTTCTGTGGGTGTGAATCCTCACACCCAGTATTGTTTTATGTGGTTACCAGGGATTGAACCAAGGGCCTTGCACTTGCTAGGCAGGTGCCAGAACCACTGAGCTAAACATTCACCCTTATAATTTATTTGAAAGTTTACTTTCAGTGCTTTGAGGGATTAAATTAACTCATAAAATGTACTTATTTGACATAAGAATAAGTCAATTTAACCCTACTAGTAAAACTGTATTTTTCAAAACAACTAATATTTATGAAGTTTTCAACTAAATAAAAATTTCATAGACAATGGTAGTTGAAATTGCATAGTGAGACAGAGATCTCAGAAATGAAGTTTTATTTTCATCTCTCCACCACCTATTTCTCCTTCATGGTTATAGTGTGTCTTTTTATTCTGAGAAGAGATCTATCAATCACCAAGCACTTTCAATCAATAGGACTTGAGAACGTATCTGGTTGAAATAATTTGGCAATAAGAACATTTGACTCAAACACTCTATAATAATGAGTATGTGAAATGATGAGGTACTTTCCCACGTTGTTCAGATAACAAACATCATACTACTTTGTACCAGAAAGATTTCCTTGTTTTCTTAGCCTTGGGGGAGTCATAAATGTGTGCTGTTTAACAGTAGCAAGTTATGAAGACTCTGCCATCATTGTGTTTCTTGTTGGGTGCTGCTCTGTTTATATTTTGAGTATCTTTAGGCCAAGATTGGTTACTTTTTGTGTAGATTCCTATTTTCACATACTGGTTGAAGATTATAGGTTTCATGGTGCTTCTGATCAAGGTGATGCTTTACTTACTGTTGCCTTTCTTTAATAACAGAAGCGTAACTTCAAAGCACTATGGCCAGGTAACACCTTTCATCAGTTCTGAAGAAATTAAATACCTCTTTGGTGTCTGTTTATTTCTTATCAGTGTTGTTTGGAATTTCACATATTTTCCACCAAGATATTATTAACCAGAGCTTTGCCTTTCAAAAACTTCCAAGAAAATGGGCATCTGAAATGAACAGACACTTCTCAGAGGCCGAAGTCAAAGCAGCCGAGAAGCATATGAAGAAATGTTCAACGTCGCTGGTCATTCAAGAGATGCAAATGAAAACAACACTGAGATTTCATCTTACTCCACAAAGAATGGCCACGATTACAAAATCAACCAACAATAAATGCTGGCATGGCTGTGGGGAGAAAGGAACCCTTCTCCACTGTTGGTGGGATTGCAGACTTGTGCAACCATTGTGGAGATCTGTGTGGAGATTTCTCAGAAAACTAGGACTAGGGGTCCCATTTGACCCTGCTATCCCTCTGCTAGGAATATACCCCCCAAAATTTTAAAAACCACATTGCAAAGACAGATGTACACCCTTGTTCATAGCAGCTCAGTTCGTGATAGCTCAATCTTGGAAACAACTCAAATGCCCATCAACTGAAGAGTGGATAAAGAAGATGTGTGTTTTTTAAAAAAATAAAATGGAGTATTATTCTGCCATAAAGAATGATAAGATTGATTCATTTATGTGCAAATAAGTGAAATAAATAGATCACAGATAGGGAAATACTGGATCTTCTCTTTGATATGAGCACCTGTAGATGTAAATGAGCTCTAGAAAGTATGACAGTTTTTGTAGAATGAGAAATTTCCATAGGAAATTTGGTGTGGGATTGTAATGAGAGGGAGGAATAAATATGATTCAGAAAGAAAATAAAAGAGCATGTATATAGGGGGTGGGGAGTTGTGGGTGGGTAGGGATATGGGTAAAAATGAAAATTAACTGGTGTCATATACTGGTACAGATTCCCCAATGTTATATGTGATTGCAAGATGTATAAAAATTGTACCAATAAAGAATTCAATTTTTTAAAAAAAACTTCCAAGAACATAGTAAATTTTTTATTATAGTAAACATTCAACATTATTGGTAGAATTATTCAAAAGTAAAAGCATAGCTACACATGGTCAATACTGTTTATGACTAGAATATGAATACTATTATAGTATATCTCACAAATGTTCATTTAAATTATATTTGTTTTTTGAGACAGGGCCTCACTTTGTAGTTCAGGCTGGCCCTGAGCTCACTATGTAGCCCAGGCAAGCCTCGAACTCAGCAATCCTCTTGTCTCTGCTTCCTGAGTGTTGGGATTACAGGCGTGAGCCACCACACCTGGCAAAATTATATTACTTTTTATTATCATATGGCTATTTATTAGTGGGATAGACTTACTCTTGTAATATCTGTGTTTTTTCCTTTGCACAAGTTTCATCTAGATTTTTTATAATTCAGTAGTCACCTCTAAATAATTAGGCTTTGATTTCCTTTGATTCTGTCTCTGTCTCCACCAAGCACAGATTGATGTCATAGTTACTGTGAAGGAAGGCAATGTAAAACAATATACCCAGCCTCACTAAGGTTTTTCCAAGTCTGCTACATCATTCTAAAGACCTCTACCAGCATCTTGCTTTTTCCAGCATTTTATTTTCCTGGAACATTTTCCATACTATAGGAGCGTCAAACCATAATCTCTAATTTAGCACTATTTTCTTATCTATGCATTATTGTTTACCCTGTGTGATATTTTTGGCAACCAAGTATTTTAAGGATGAGTATTGACTTCCAGAGGTTGCCTGCATGTAATGACAGTAATGGCCTAGAACACTCTCAAATTACTCAGCCGCTTTGACTCTGTGACCAACGCGTGTATTAAAACACTGACATGAACTGAAAATAAAATAATTGCACTTGACAGATACACTTTAAGTGATTTCAAATTAAGCACATCCCACTGGCAAAAAGTGGAAACATGTACTTTCTACTGCAATGAAACCTGCTCTGGTGGCTTGTTATTTAGAGGAGAGTAAGTGAACTCCAGAAAGGAATCACTGATGCCCAGGAAGAGAGAGGAGCAACTATTTTTCAGTTGTGTACATGACGACGTCACAAGCGACTTATGTGTTGCCTTTCTTCCACAATGTGGAAGCATAACAAACTTAGGACTGAATGGGGTAATAAATTTAATATGTGATATAGCTCTTAAAATACATGAATTATAACAGAAGTGAATCAACTGCTTGAAGCAAACAGTGAATGACAAATGCTCTGTTACACTAAAAACCTAGATGTCACTGAATTTCTTTCTTTCTTATTTTTTTTTTAAAATTCATGGCATAATGTTTTGGGTTTTTACATTCCCTTAATTTGACATAAGGAAAAGTATGAAGACTGACTTATTTCATTGTTTATAGGTGTATACATTTTTATTTCTTTATTGGTATGTTTTGTATACACATCATGATCACACCTAATAGTGAGCATTTTACTACTATATGACAAAACTTAGTTCTCATTTTTATCCATTCCTCTGCCCTCCCTACAACCCTTCTACTCCCTATATATATACTTTCTTTCTTTTTAACACCATATTTTTCTTTGAATATTTTCTATTTCCTTTTGAAGATTTTCTATTTCACAATATCTAGCACACATTCTAGAACTCCTTTACATCTTCAGATTCTCATACCAAAGAAAAGGCACAGTATTACACATTATTATATAAAATTTACTTTTGTTTTTGGGCACTCAAATATTGTTAAAATATTAAGTGAAAAATCGAGAGTATTGAAATCATATCAAAATAAGACAGTGCCCCACTATAAAAAATTGCATTAAACACAATTTCGTGCTGAGGAACAACTGAGTAGCTGAATAAATGAAACTTTCACCCTTCTCTTTCACTTCATGTGAATGTAGTAGGCAGCAAGATTTTTTTTTTGGAGAATGAGGTTATCAGATATAACTTGGTTAATTCAAAGCAGGTAAGATTGCAGAAGTTTTGAGATGTCCTTTCCTTGACTATGAAGAAAATCTTCAAAAAAATCACCCCTAATAAACATATGATATGAAATAAGGTAATATATCATTTGAAGTAATTTAATATCACCTGATAATTGACTTTTAAGAATCTACAAATATGTTTGCATGCTTAAATCTTTTTATTCTTGTCTTTCTATTCTGTCACTAGAGCATTCAAGAATCACTATGATTGTCCTTTCATTCAATATACATAATTATTTCTTGATAATGATCAGCAATTCTACTCAACAGTGAATAACTGTTGTACTAAAATATCCCTTTTAGGTTGGTATATTAGTTTAAAGTGGCAGAAGAGAGAAATTGTTCCACAGGTTTAAGAAGCTGGAGGATAACATATAAATGAGTTTTCAGATATATTGAATTCTAGAAGAATTTAGGACTCAGTTGAATAATCTATGGAAAGCAAGTATATGAAAAAGTCCAGAGAAGGGGTGGTGAAATGCCTAGATACTGAGTTAGCACAGAGAATACCTACTATTTGGAAAATGTGAATGTATGTGAGATATGCCATACTGGTGATCAGGGCAGAAAGAGGCAGAGTAAAAAAATAAACACAAAGTTGTTTGTTGTTCCTTTTGTTTGTTTGTTCATTTAAAATGCTTTACTAGGGAATTTAATGTCCATATTCACTCATTGATTTATTCTTTAAATATATGTTTATGTGTCATGCACTGTGTTCAGCACTGGAGACATAATAGTAAACAAGGAAGGTGCAGATGTTGTATTCATACTGCTTATTATTTAGTACATATGTATATATGTATATATAAATATATATACATCTATACTACATATATGTATGCATATATATTTAATACATATGTATATATAAATATATACATATATAAAGATATAAATATATTTATACATATCAATATGTATTAAATATAAGACATCACAAGGAATTAACTGTATGATGCAATTCTGAAATCATTCTAGGAATTGTACTTCTCTGGAGAATTAATATATAAAATTAGATTTGAAGGCTCCATGGGAGTTATCTAGAAGAAAGGGAATTAATAATAGAGAAAGAGAGAAACACACAATAGTCGGAAATGGCTTGGAAGCAAGTAGATGTAGGACCTGCTTGGGCAATTTGATACTATTCTACACAGCTGATGTTCAGACAAATAGTAGAAGAAACAAATTTGAGAAAGAACTCTGCAGTAATTAGTAGGTACAAGGTTCTATAAAGTTTTCAAATTGGAAATAGTTTTGCATTTTTCCATAACACATGCAAAGTCAAATTTGTACTTGTGAAAAATCTTTGGGGAAGAATCATATTTTAAATTAGTCCAATGAGGGAGAAGAATTGGACTTAAACTAGTGCTTATCTAGTGAGGAAATGCCAATAACTTTGATGAAAGAAATAGTTAAGATGAAGAAAAAGGAACAGCTTTACAAGTTACAGTGGATGAAGTATTAACAGCGTTTCATATTAGGAAGAATGACTTTTGCACTTTGCTTGGATTCTAATTTAAGTAACTAAAGAGATGACTGTAATATTGACTGCAACAATGTTTTAGCCACAGGGAACAATGAATTATTATGGATTTGGTAAGTTTAAGGAATTTGGAAATATGCCAGCCTACACACGCAGTATTGATTTCAATACTGGCAGTGGAAACTTAAACAATAGAGACAAAGATTTGAGGCCACTGTGGAGGTGACAGTCGAAGGTCCATGAAAATGGGTTAACATCAGGCATCATGGAGCATTAATACATCATAGAGGGAGTGAAGATAATTGTGAAGAAAACATAAGTATTAATGCTTAGGGATAAAATCAAGGTAGAGACTCTCAGACATAGAAGAAGCAATTTCACAGCATCAAGACTCACCAACAATTGAGAAACACTGGATTTGCCTACAGTGATCTTGATAAAGATGACTTATAATGGATTCATCAATCAGAGAGCAATGGATTGATTGTATGTAAAGTGGCTGAAGATGACAAAGAAAACTTCCAAAAACCTGTGCTGCGAAGGGAGAAACGACAGGTGGCCGGAGTTCCATCTGAGAAAGTGACGTGTTAGCCAGTAGCTGCACTCCTTCTTCTTTTTAGTTGAGAGGCTCATATTTAAACAATGATGGAGAGGAGACAGTAGACAAAACATACTGAAGATGAAAGGTTCACCTACAAGGGCATGGCTCCTGCTAAAGAGGGAGGAATTTAAGCTTGCTAAAGTAAAAACAGAAACAAAAACAACACATGCTGATTATTTGGATAGAAATCAAATGCTCACGCAGAAAAACAGTGTGTGTGTGGTAATTATCATTTGAAAAATTCAAGTTGAGTTTAGTTCCACAATTTATTTGGATTAAATTTTGGACAGAAAATGGGTACCTGTCAGCATTCTGAAATCTTTTTATGAAAAACAATCTAAAAGTCATGTTAAGAGACAGAACATAATTTACTGCATCAGTATCAGGTAGGATGAGCTTTGTGTAAAAAAATTTTCAGGTTGTTTATGTGAAATTATAATGATTATTAGGTATTTTAATAAATAATCTGACCAGACAAGTAGTCAGCAGACAAAGACACTGATTCCCCTATCACCAAAAGAAAAGTGTCTGTTTTTCCTACTCCAAGGGATGGTAGGATTAAGAGTGGGTGAATGGTTTCTCTGTAAGTCCCTAAAAGTTGAGATAGAAACTTGTCTTCCAACTTCCTGTAAGGACTTAGGTTGTTCTGATAATGTGAAAGCATTAAGTAGAGAATCATAGAAATGATAAAAAAAAATAAACCTTGTTACAGAAGAATTAAAATCTGAATTAACATCCATAGAAGATTCTATGCTCATTTTTTAAGCCACCAAGAGCAAATATAATATAAAAGTAGATTAGTTAAATAGATACACAAGTTTCAAGCAAAAGCCCAACCTCTGCATTGCTTAGAACTGATTGAGTCTTCACTAAAGTCCAGTGCTTCTTTTGTACAAAGCATCTGAGATGGAGGTCAGTAGAATGGTGAGAGTCCTCCCCGCCTTGTCATGGTTCTCTGGCATATGCCTGTTTTCTGCACTGTGAATGAAAAGGAGAAAGGGAGTAATAACTCATTTCTGCCTACTTTCAACACCTTTCATATAATACACTTAACCTTTCTTGCAATGGAAAAAATCTCCCTAGGTCACATATATGACAGATTCATGGTGCAAACGGTCTGATTCTGTGATTATTAACTTTGTCCATGTAAACTTTTGTTAGGTATAGGAAATCATAATACTTCAATGGTTCTATCACACATTTATTCACTTAGCTTTCACTAGAAATTTCTGATTTGAAAACTAACATGAAGCTCATTTTAACATGAGAAGACTGAGGCACAAGAAGCTAGATTGCTTAAGTGTTAAACTTCAATCGTCATTACATAGAATTTCAGTTTTTTTATAAATTAAATTCTTTATTGGTACAATTTATATACATCTCAAAATCATGTATAACATTGGGGAATTTGTACCAGTATATGACACAAGTTAATTCTCATTTTTACCCATATCCCTACCCACCCACACCTCCTCACCCCCTTTATACATGCTCTTTTATTTTCTTTCTGTATCATATTTATTCCTTCCCCTCATCACATTCCCACACCA
>PVIC010041129.1:0-16367 GCA_004025085.1 Thryonomys swinderianus
GATCCCTGGTAACCACATATAATGCTGGGCGTGGAGACATGACCACCAACAATCAACACCGCATACCACAGTGCCGGACGTGGTGGCTCATGCCTGTAATCCCAGCACTCGGGAGGCAGAGACAGGAGGATTGCTGAGTGCGGCGGCTTGCCTGGGCTCCATAGTGAGCTCAGGGCCAGCCTGAACTACAAAGCGAGACCCTGTCTCAAAAAAAAAAAAAAAAAAAAAAAACCATACACAATAAATAAATATACATTGTATTTTTAAAACCCCAAGAAAAATCCTTGAACATACTAGAATGCTTATGATTTAGACAAAGTGTAAGTAGGGGATAGAGAGTCCAGGGGGACCAGGACTGATTTTTTTGACGCCTTCTGGAACTCTGGGCCAGGGGTGTGTTTGGGGGCGCAGAAGCAGAAGCAGTACTCTTGCTTTCCCACCAGGAGCTCCTAGAAGTAGACTTTGCAGTCCAAAATGAAGTTCCTGGAACAGGGGCAGTCAAAACACCCGGCTCTCCAGGAGATGCGCAGAGACTGGACTTGACAGCCCAGGCACGCGCACGCGCCACGCAGGCACCCCTCATTGGCCACCAGCCTCTCCGTCAGTTCGAGGCCGGCGGAAGGCCTACGAGGACCCGGCTGCTGCCTCACGAGCCCTCGCCGCTTCCCGCGCCCATCCCTCACCTTGTTCGTGAGGTAAGAAGCCAGGTAGCAGGCGCAGAAGATGAGGCTGACCAGGCCCCGCGTGGCGATCATCCGTCACCGTACACCCGAGACCCCCCCTCCAGGCAGCCGGGGCCCCGCCCCCAAGCGCCGCCAATCAGCGCGGGCCGCTGCAGGCCCGTCCCCCTTAAAGGAGACACGGAGGGGAAGCGCGGCTGCCTCGTAGTGGGCGGGGCGTCGACCGCGCCTGGGTCCGCCCTGATCGTGGCCGGCGGCTCCTGCTGGAGTAGAAGGAAAAGAAGTAGCACAGCAAAAAGTCCAAACACCCAATTACTGTTTAAAGAAAGATATTCATAGCTATTGCTGAACAGTGGGACTAACGGCTCCTTATTCTCTACTGAGTTTCCCAATTTTTTACATCGCGTTCTTGTATTTTTGCAAATGATGCAAGATAGTTGCAATAAGAAGTGTTACTTTAAATGAAGAAAGGCTAAGAGGCGAGGCCCCAGAATGATCATAGCTGTTTTTGTTTTGTTTTCCTTGCGGTACTGGGGCTTGGACCCGGGGCCTGAACACTGAGCTATGTCCCTAACCCTTTTTTTTTTTTAAATGTTTTTATTTTGAGAGACGCTAAATCGCCAGGATGGGAGGATGGGTTTGAACTTGCGACCCTCCTCTCTCAGCCTCCCAGAGTGCTGTGATCTCAGGCCACCAGCCCTGCTTTCCTCCGTTGTATGAGAGGTCATTCCAGTGTGTGGAAATCCCTCAGGAAGAAATACGGAAGCGGCCTCACCACACTTAGCAACCTTGCTGCTCTCCTGCTCTGTCCCTCCTGCAAGCAGGACTCGCCTGGGCTTGTGCCCGGGCTTGACCTTGGCTAACCGAGGCTTGTCCCTTGAAGTCCCCTCCCAATCTCTAGTGGGGCTCCAGGGAGGGAGGGGCCAGCTCAGATGAAGATAGACCTGCTCACCCTAGGATGCCCATCTCACCTGCCTCTCCTGCTAACCACCTGCTGCGTCCTGGCACCTCTGTGCCAACCATGCAGCTGTACATTTTTAACCCAGGTTGGGTAATTAAAAGGGGAGCAATACGGAGTAGAGGGAGAAGCTCTGAATACACGGCATTTTCCTTGCCGTAGAAATGAGATCCTACAGGAAGTTCACAAGCACTCACTTCCCATCATGAGTTTGGCCCTATGGTTTGTTCTCCCTCCAGAAACCGTAAAAGTCAGAGGAGTTGAGGGAATTAAAGGGGACATAAAGAGAGCTCGGATGTGTTGTGTACAGCTACCAACTGCCTGAGATGAACGTGATCATTATGGACTGAGAACAGGTACTGACAAAAATTAAAAGAACAACATTAACCTTCACACCAGTAAAAAAAAAAAAAAAACATGTTATTGATACATGTCTGCTCTCCCAGCTACTCAGAAGATAGAGGCAGGAAGATCTAGCTTGAGGCCAGCTGGCAACATAGAAGGAACTTGTCTCAAATGAAAACAAAACAAGATTACTGTGACAAGATTGTAGAAAAGAGATGAATAAAACAAAACAATCCTCTCTGCATGGTCCTCCAATCCACACCAACCAATACACACTCTCAACCACCACTCCCCAAGTATCCAAGGTTTCTGCTGTGTCCACAGGTGAGCATACGCCCATGCATATAACTCCTTATGGCTGGTATGGGGTGCACATCTGTAACCCCAGCACTCGGGAGGCTGAGCCAGAAGGATTGCTGGAGTCTGAGGCCAGCCGAGGTTATATAGTGAGTTCAAGGCCAGCCTGAAGTACAAAATGAGACACTGTCTCAAAAAACCAACATAAAAATAAGTGGATCTAACTGTTTACAAGGTGGCTCACACCTGTAATCCTAGCACTTGGGAGGCAGAGGCAGTAGGATTGCTGAGTTCCAGGCTTGCCTGGGCTACATAGTGAGCTCAGAGCCAGCCTGAACTACAAAGCGAGACCCTGTCTCAAAAAACTGAAAAAAAAATTAAGAACTAAAATCATGTACTGGTATAAACCCTCAATGTTGAATGTGACCATAATGTATATAAAAAGTGCACCAATAAAATAAATTTTAAAAAAGAACTGAAGAGCCTCTTTTTTGTTTGCTTTAAACATCAAAGAAGCTGCTAAACCCAGTGTGTTCCCACAGTGCCAATTCTCGAATAACTTTGTTTTTGCTGAGCTCTCGTGAGTTTATCAGCAGAAATGGCAGAAAGAAAAGGCTGGAGCCAAATCCATTCTAAACATTGTGTTATTCCTCTTCATAGCAAAACAGCATGAGCCCATTCACAGATTTGCTCTGGGTATAAGTACCGACATGGCGATCCTCCTGCCTCAGCCTTCCTGCTGCTGGAATTATAGATCTAACCCACTATTAACAGCAGCACCCCAACGCAAAACCAACCCCAAATACAATGACAGTTGGAATATTCAAAGTCACCTAAGAAACTTTTAGAAGATTCTGAAACTTGAAATTAAATGGAAGGTAGTAGCACATTTATGAAATGTGCAGGCCACTCTCCCTACTAATTGTGTTTTCCAGTCTCCTGCCTCACCTGCTTTGATCCACCCTTCATACAGCTGTCAGAAACATCTTGCTATCAAGCAAATCTGAAAACATTATTCTCCTCTTTGACTATTTCCCCAGATTGCAAGTCCTTTGCATTAAAACCTCTCTGCTCTGGCCCTTCCCTGAATTCTCCAAATCAGCCTTTTCCTTTATCTCTGTTGTCCCCAAGATCCTGTCATGCCAAACCACTCACCTTTTTCTGCTGTCCTGTGATGTCAGGCCCCTCGCTTCACCTACCACCCACCACACTGATGCACGTCAGCAGCAAAGGCTGGAACATATGGCCATCTCTGGCCTCCCTCCTCCACATTTGCAATGGACCCTATACTCTGCTTCTGCCACTGTGCTGCTGACATTTAAATGGGCTTGTGAGGAGAACCTCAAGGCACCCAAGGGCCAGACAGCTGTTACTTATGCTTGTCACCCCATTGTTAAGAGTCCTAAGAGCTCAATGGAAATTTGTTGAGTAGACAATCCAACAGGAACCGGTAAATTCTTAGTTTTTGTTTCTTTCTTTTTTTTTTTTCTTAAAGATTTTTTGAGACAAGGTCTCACTTTGTAGTTCAGGCTGGCCCTGAATTCGCTATGTAGCCCAGGTTAACCTTGAACTTGCAACAATCCTCCTGCCTCTGCCTCCTGAGTGCTGGGATTACAGGCATAAGCCACCATGCCAGGCTGTAAATTCTTAAATTTTGTTTTCACTGTCCTGTCCTTTTCTGGCATGTCCTCCAGTGGGCCCTCACCAGCACATTTTGGTCACACATGGCTCCTCATCCTTTCTTTTGTGTTTGCTCTTTTCCTTTTAACCCTTTCTTTAGAAATTCTTGGCATTTTAAAAGGAGTCTCAGGGCTGGGGATTTAGCTCAAGTGGTACCGCGTGTACTATGGAAGCACAAGGGCCTGAGTTCGATCCGTGGTACCACCAAAAAAAAAAAAAAAGGAGTCTCTGATAATTTCTTTCTCCTGTTTCTCATCCAGAATTGAGAGAACTGTTTCATTTCTAGTTACACCAATTTTCGCTCAACTATTTAGGCTGCAATTATAACCTTTTGAACACTAAGAGAGGATACCATTTTCACACACATTGGCAACATTTTCTGAGCGTAGGTCTGTCTATATCTGCTTAGACAGCAACAGTTTCCAGTACTGTAGTTTGGAGTGTTTGGAAGATTCAGAACATGTTCTGACCAGGAATGAGGAGGCAAGAACTGTGGTAATGGAATCGAGGCCTCCTGCTAAGGGCCTCAGGCATGAACATTTGGAGGTCCTGACTTAGAAGTGAAATTTAGGAAAATTTGTTACTCAGCGTGTGAAATGGCTGGTGGTCACTCAATAGACACACAGAGCCAATCCTTGTACCTGGACTTCCTGGGCCACCTTGTTAGCTTAGCCTTGTGAATTATTCTAAGCTAGTCAGTTTATAAAATTTTAAAATTTCTGTACAAAATACACAATCTTTTGCATGTAGTCATATTTTTGCTCAATATCTTTAATATCTTACATATTTCCGTACTCCACCCCCTGCCCTCAAAATGCAGCTATAATCATAGCAACTGACTCTCCTTCTATCCCTGTCCCGTCCCACCTCCACTACATAGTCTTCCAAACCATCCGAATTTAGCATTACGACGGGAAATAATGAATGGAGAGTGGCTTATTTACAGTCCGACCTAAGTTAATTAGATACAGCGGCTGTCAAGGGGAAGGCGGCCCAGGGACAGGGCAGAACCTGGGCCAGATGGACTACACCCCGGGGAGTTAGTTCCGTGGCATGGTATCCGCCTGGCAAGTGAGAGGTCCTGACTTCGAACTGTGATACCTTTAAGAATGAAAAAAAAAAAAGCAACCCCCCCAAAAACAGCGACCACAGCCACTACACTCAAAGAACCGCGACTCCGGCCCAGGGGAAGCCACCGGAAGCGCGACCCGCCCAGGGACCGGGAAAGAGGATCTAAGGCGGAGCCATAGCCGACCGACCAATAAGAAGCGAGAGTCTTGTGTTGAGGGCGGAAGAGAAGACATCTAGTTCCGGACGCGGCAGTCGCCGCCGCCATCTGTCACCTTAATTCCGGCCCCGCTGCTGGGGGCTGCTGCGCTTCCTGACCCGGTGGACCCTGCTTCCCTACCTGCCACCTCTCTTCTCTGTTCTTCTTTCTGCCCTTTTTTCCCAATGGATCTGGTAGGAGTAGCATCCCCCGAGCCCAGGCCGTCAGCGGCCTGGCAACCCAGCAAGGTGAGTGGTGGTCGGAGCAGGTGTACCTGCCTTGGTCGCCAGGGCACATTCTCCTGGAACACCGGGAGAGGGGACAGGGTAGGTTCTAGGGGCGGGACCCTGACCACGTCGACCCAGGGGCGCAGGATAGGGTGATGGGAAGAGGTGGCCAGCTCCTAGAGGCGGTGCAGGCTGGGCTGGGGTCTGACTTTACACCTGGGTTTTTTTTTTTTTTTTTTCTGAATCTCGGTAGTATATATTTGAGCAGAACTCATGCGAGGAAAAATAAACACGATCTTGTTTTTCCAGGCTGGGTCAGCCGTACACTCTGAAAGCTAGACAGAAAGTTGATTTAGGAAGGTGTGTCCTTAATTTAACCAGTGTGGTTATCTCAATTCGGTAATTTCTTGTTTTTGAACTGGTGAAGATAAAACCCAGGCACACCCTCCCTCCTTCGACTCAAATACTGAACTGTACACAGCATGCTGTGAAACGTGCATGAATTTTCATGATATACCTGGGTTTTAACGTTCAAACTTTCCCACAGTGGCAAACGCAAAACCTGTATTACCTCTAGTTTTTAGTTCTCATGCTGCGCCCTTTTCTGTTACTCTCGTTAGAGGGATGTAAGGGCTTCTTCCTCTCCACTGAAGGCTGGTTGAGAGCAAGAGGGCTTCCATTGGGATTTGTGTTCCTTAAATTCAAATTGTGAAGAGACCCAGCTTTTTTTGTTTGTTTTTGTTTTTGAGACAGGGTTTCACTTTGTAGTTCAGGCTGGCCCTGAACTCACTATGTAGCCCAAGTTAGGCTCAAACTCACAGCAATCCTCCTGCTTCTGCCTCCTGAGTGCTAGGATTACAGGCTTGAGTCACCACACCTGGCATTGTGGTGTGTGGTACCAGGGATTGAACTCGGGACCTTGCATTTGTCAGGCACACTTGGGAACCACTGAGCTAAATCCCAAGGTACCCAGCTATGTTTTTGTTGTTGTTGTTGTTTTAGGTTTTTTTTTTTTTGAGACAGGGTCTCACTTTGTAGTTCAGGCTGGCCCTGAGCTCACTATGTAGCCCAGGCAAGCCTCGAACTAATCAGTCCTCCTGTCTCTGCCTCCCGAGTGCTGGGATTACAGGCGTGAGCCACCACACCCGGCACTGTGGTATGTGATATTGATTGCTGGTGGGTGTGAGTCACCATGCCCAGCATTGTATGTGGTTACCCGGATCGAACTCAGGGCCTTGTGCTTGCGAGGCAGGCGCTAGAACCACTGAGCTAAATCTCAGGCCCCTATTTGAGAAATTTTTAAACAAAAGAAAATTAGTAGATAGTATTGTTTTACCTTTTTTTTAATCTTTTTTTTAAAATTGTTGTTTGTTTTGAGACAGGATTTTGCTTTGTAGCTCGGGCTGACCCTGAGCTCACTGTGTAGCCCAGGCAAGCCTTGAACTCATCAATCCGCCTGCCTCAGCCTCCCAAGTGCTGGGATTACAGGTGTGAGCCACTATGCCTGGGACTGATTGCTGGTGGGCGTGAGTTACTATGCTGGGTATTGTCTTTTTGGATACCAGGGATCAAACCAGGGAGGGACCTTGCTCTTGCTAGGCAGGCTCTGGAACCACTGTGCTAAATCTTGGGCCCTTTTTTGTTTGTTTGTTTTTGAGATAGGGTCTTGTTATGCAATTCAGGCTGACCTTGAACTTGCAGTGATACTCTTGCTTAACCTCAGTGCTGGGATCACAAGCTTGCACCACCATGCACAGTTTGTTTTGCATTTTTGCAGATCTCTTTAATGCCTCATTTATTGAAAATGGCTGGATTCTCAGGTCTTTTTTTTTTGTTGTTTTTCTTTGAGACAGGGTCTCGCTATGTAGTTCAGGCTGGCTCTGAGCTCACTATGGAGCCCAGGAAAGCCTCGAACTCAGCAATCCTCCTGTCTCTGCCTCCCGAGTGCTGGGATTACAGGCATGAGCCACCACACCCGGCACTGTGGTATGTGGTATTGATTGCTGGTGGACATGAGTCTCCATGCCCAGCATTGTACGTGGTTACCAGGAATTGAACTCAGGACCTTGCGCTTGAGCAGCAGGCGCCGGAACCACTGAGCTAACCCTCTGGCCCTTTAGGAACATTTTTTACCTCGTAGACCCTTGAGAAAGTCCAGGAAACTTTAACAAGAAGGTCAGTGTACCTTTTACAAAATGCTGACTTGCTGTTTGCTACGTTTTGAGGCTGGGTCTCACTGTATAGTTCAGGTTGGCCTTGAACTTGCAGTCATCCTCCTGCCACAGTCTCCAGAACGTTAGGATTACAGGTGGGTGAGCCTTACCATGCCTGGCTGTAAAATGACTTAGACCCTCTTCCTGGATTACATCCACTAGCTGTATGGCTGTGGGTTGTGGTTTTCTTGACTTACTTCACCTGACTTTCTGTTGTTCTGTGCTTCCTTCATACTTGTTTTTTATTTTACCTGATTCCTTCCCCATGGTTGTATAAAGTGGGCAGGTAGCTAGGAGTACCTTTAGGAGCTAGAAGGAAAGAGATGTTTTCTCTCTAATCTCCAGTCAGCAGGGGTGGGAGACTGCCTTTGCCAAGAGCTCTAAGAAACAGAGTTCAGTGGCAATAGCTTCTCAGAGGAGAGGGAACTAGGCTGGGTCTTAGGTTCCTTTAGTAATGGGGAAAAAACTCAGGAAGCTGGTTCCGGTTTTCAGGTGCCCTTAGAGAGGACTGTGTGGGTTTCTCAGGTCCCCATGCTGTGGGGAATCTGTTGAAGACAACAGGAGATAGCTGGATGCCTGCATATTATGAGTTTATGAGTCCCCCCCCCCCCACCGTTGCCTTGGGTTCATTACTGCTAGTTTAATAGTTAGTAAAGAGTTTGATCGGGCCGGAGATTTAGCTCAGTGGTTCTGGTGCCTGCCTCGCAAGCACAAGGTCCTGAGTTTGATCCCTGGTGACCACATAGAATGCTGGGCGTGGTGACTCACGCCCACCAGCCTTCAATACCACATACCACAGGGCTGGGTGTGGTGGCTCACACCTGTAATCCCAGCACTTGGGAGGCAGAGGCAGGAGGATTGCTGAGTTCCAGGCTTGCCTGGGCTACATAGTGAGCTCAGGGCCAGCCTGAACTACAAAGCGAGACCCTGTCTCAAAATAAATGAATGAATGAATGAATGAATAAAAGAGTTTGATTTACAACAGAGTCACAAGATGATGACACAAGATTCTCTAACCTTTACCCCTAGAGCCCTTCTCAGAAGCCTCTGGTGAATTTTCCCAGCCTCCCTCAGTGGGCCTCGCTGGTGGTGCCTGGGGAAAGTCAGCAGGTGTCTGAGCCATGGCACTTCCATGGCCTGGGGAGTTTGTGAAGGCTTCAGAGCCTGGCCTGAAGAGTTTTGTCGCCTTTCCACGTCTAGGCTGGCAGCCTCTCTGAAACCTTCCTCTACTGTGCTCCCTGAGGAAGTGGGTGGCAGGGTGGCCAAGCTTGGACACCATGGCTGGCACTGTTTTCTCACCAGAGACTCTCCACTGGGGTGTGAGCACAGTGGCCTCCACTATCCACGGCTCCTGCTCTGTCATGGGTGCGTGGCCTATTCCAAGGGGTCCACACCCATAGTGTTCACCCAGCAGCTGGGAACACAAGGAGAAGATCCAGCTTTGATGCAGTGGTGTGGACATGGCCTCACAGAGGTGACATTTAATTGGTGTAAATAAAAAAGGGAAAAGGCCATTGAGAGATAAAAGCGTCTGGAAGACACACTGGGGTGCGTGTCGCTGGAGTGCGTGACGCGGACGTTAGGGACTGGGATGCCCATGCCAGGCTGCGACAAAGGGCATTCCTTGCCCGGGAGCTCGGGTTTTCTCTTGCAGGCAGCAGGCACATCCTGGGAAGGTGGTTGGAAGGAAGTACAGCCTGTAGAAGCCCCTGCCCTGGCTCCTGGCTCTGCGCTTGGCCTGCAAGCTGTCTTGGGTTAGAGAAGCCTTTGTCTTGGCTCCTAAACCATTAAAGCGGAGATGATATTGCAGCCACTCAGTTGTGTTGAGTTAAAACAATCTCTGAAAGTTCTGCATATCCAGCCAAGCGACTTAAATATAGGAAATTTTGAACTGTTACCTGTTACACGCCTATTAGTCACTGTCAAATGCGAGTGACAATTCAGAGTTTGAGAATACAGTCATCAGCTTTGTGGAGCCTGGACTTTGAAACTGTTCAGAACAAGCATTTCTGGGTTAAAGGGCTGGAGGAATTCAGCAGAGTCATGTAGCCTAGAGGCTGGCTATGCTCCCCGGGTTACAGAACAGCGCTTCGGTTGTCCGGACTTTTGGGGCCTCAGTGGCTGTTACATTCCAAATGAGCCAGAGTCCCACTAGGCCTTCTGGTGGCCTCTTCTGTTTCTCCCTGCTGTGGACAAGGCTGGAACAATTCTGCAGTGGTAAATGTAGGTGTGTGCTAGGGACAGGAGCATCTCCTGTCTCAGGACCAAAGCACTTCGGTTCTCTCTCTCTCTCTCTTTTTTTTTTTTTTTTTTGTGGTACCAGGGATCAATCTGGGGCCCTTGTGCTTCCAAGGTAGGCATGGCACCACTTAAGCTAAATCCTGGCCGCTTTGGATTCTCATGTGGTACAGGTGTTGTGTTTCTCACCTCTCTGTGCTGAGCTGCTTAGCTCCTGACCTGCAATGTGCTGGAGTCTGCAGGAGGGGCAGCTGCCCGTATCCCCAGGTGTCATGCAGAAAGCTGGCTGGCTAGCTACGGGGCCTGCACCTGCTCACTGAGCTTAAACAGTGTGGCTCAGCCTGGTGTCCTGGGCTGGTACATTCTGTATTAGAGTTGAGTTTGGACGTCGTAGCCCACAGGCAGTGGGAAGCAGTGAAAGAGATGTAACAGGAATCAGAACCAATCAGATCTGCAGCTTGAGAAAAACCATCATTGTGTTGTGATATGGAGAAAGGAACAATTGTAAAACAAATCCAGAATTTGCCTTTTCAAGAAGGTTGTGATGTGGTACTGTGGAAAGTGATCTGCTAAAGTGTCTCAGAGAGTATTTCCTTGCAGTAACCTTATTGTTTTAAGAGTCTGTTTCTGGAATTCTAAAGTTTAGAAATCTAATTTTTGTGCTTTTGTTTTAGCATATACTATGATGTTTTGGGAGGGGTTGACATGCCCAGTGTGTCTCTTAGCTGAGACATGTTTAGATTAGAATGTTAGAACTGATCAGGCATGGTGGTGCCCGCTTGTAATCCCAGCACTTGGGAGGCTGAGGCAGGAGGATCGTCAAGAGTTCCAGGCCAGCCTGGGCTGCATAGTAAGGCCCTGTCTCAAACCAAAAGCAAAACAAAAAAAGAAGAATGTTAGACCCTCTAATGGGCTTTTATTTGGGCTGGTTTGTGTAATACTATAAGATGTGCCTGGGTGTCTCCCATAGGCAGAAGAGGAGCAGGTGATTGGACAAGGACAGGCTCTGAACTCATTGGCTGGGGGTGCTGTAGTACCCTCGGCCTGAGAATGCAGCTACCGAGCAGGCCAGAAAGGCTTCTGACTGTTTTAGTTTGTATTTATCCTTGTTTAGATTTGAGCTGGAGATATTTTTACTTTCAAAATGATTTCTCTGAAGCCAGGTGTGGTGGCACATACCTGTCATCCCAGCACCCAGGAGGCTTGTCTGGAGTTTGAGGCCACCCTGGCCTACATAGTCAGTTCATGGCTGGTCTGAACTATGTGGCAAGACTCTATCAAAAAGCAAAACAAAGAAGATGATTTCTGCAAATGCCTTATTGTTCATTTTGGGTTGATTTAACTAGTTTAATTCTCTAAAGATGCATCATGGCTGAATAATTTCATTCATTGTTATGAATTGAGCGTCATTTTTTTCCTTCCTTCTTCTGTTTTAAATGCATAGTGTCCATGGGCTGTTCCCCAAAAGACGATATCCTGCTCTTTGTCTGATGTCATGAGTGAAGAGTTGGCTAAAGAGCTGCAGTTAGAAGAAGAAGCTGCTGCTTTTCCTGAAGTTGTGTAAGTAAAATTTTGCAAAGAAGTATTTTCTCTAGCAGTTCCCTCTAAGACAGTTTTAGGATCCAGTGTGATAAGTGATGAAGAGATAGACTTAGAAAAGCAGCGCAGTGGAAAGAGGACCGTTTGGGAAGTACCCCGATGCTTGAATGCTGGTCCTGACCCTGCAACAGGTTGAGCATCCCTAAAATTTGGGGCCTTCAGAAAGTTTCAGATTTCTGTTGGAATTTTCAGAGTAGGGATCCTCACCCATGAAAGGCTGCAGATGTTCTGACTCTGACTCTGAGATCTGGGCACTGCTGGCCTGGGGCAGATCACACAGGGTGTGTAGCTGGTATTTTCTTGGATGAACCACTGTTTCTCTGGTCTGTTTTGTTTTTGTTTTTTTTCGTCCATACTTGGGTTACATAATGTTTACACTCCTTGTGGGGAGCCGGTGCATGTGTGTAATCCTGTACATCTTAATTCTTTTTTTTTTTTTTTTTTTCTTTTTGAGACAGGGTCTCACTTTGTAGTTCAGGCTGGCCCTGAGCTCACTGTGGTGCCCAGGCAAGCCGCCACGAACTCAGCAATCCTCCTGTCTCTGCCTCCCGAGTGCTGGGATTACAGGCGTGAGTCACCACGCCCGGCGTTGTGGTATGTGGCGTTGATTGTTGGTGGGCGTGTCTCCAAGCCCAGCTTTTATATGTGGTTACCGGGGATCAAACTCAGGACCTTGCGCTTGTGAGGCAGGTGCTGGAACCACTGAGCTAACCTTCTGGCCCCCTTAATTCTTGTTTTTCATCCTCTGTCCCTTTCCTCCAAACCTCCTATCCACCCTTTTTGTTTTGTTTTTAGAGACAGGGTCTCACTATGTATTTCAGGCTGGCCTTGAACTCACTATGTAGCCCAGGCTGCCCTTAATTTGTGAACCTCCTGACTGACCCTCCTGCCTGCTTGGATCCATCTGTCTACTGAGTCACTTCTTTTTCAGTTCTTTATTTTTTTTTGAGACAGGGTCTTGCTTTGTAGTTCAGGCTGGCCTTGAGCTCACTATGTAGCCCAGGCAAGCCTGGAACTCAGCAATCCTCCTGCCTCTGCCTCCCGAGTGCTGGGATTACAGGTGTGAGCCACCATGCCCAGCATTGTGGTATGTGGTACTGATTGCTGGTGGGCATGGTACAGTATTGTTTTATGTGGCTACTGGGGATCGAACCAGGGACCTTGCACTTGCCAGGCAGGCGCTGGAACCACTGAGCTAAATCTCTGGCTCTTTTTCAATATTTTTAGGACTAGAGATTGAGCTCAGGACCTTGTGCTTTCAAGTCAGGCACAGCACCACTGAGTTATATCCCCAGCACTCTGTTTAAATTTTTTGATACATGATTGAAATACATAATATTTACATTCCTTGTTTTGATTTGCTGCATGTACATAACATATCTTAGTTCCTTTTTTCATTGTCCTTTCCTCCCCTCCTTCTCTCTCCCCTTTATCTCTTTTTTTTTTTTTTTTTTTTTGAGACAGGGTCTCACTCTGTAGTTAGGTGCCCCAGAGCCCACTATGTAGTCCAGGCAAGCCTCAAATTCAGCAGTCCTCCTGCCTCTGCCTCCCAGGTGCTGGGATTACAGGTGTGAGCCACCACACCTGGCACTGTGGTATGTGGTACTGATTGCTGGTGGCTGTGAATCACCATGTCCAGTATTGTTGTATGTGCTTACCAGGGATGAAATGAGGAGTTTGGGTTTGCTAGGCAGGTGCTGAGCAGCTGAGCGAAATCTCTGGCCCTTCCCTTCATCTCTTAATCCCTTTCCCCTTTTAGAAAGATCTACTTCCCATTATCTACTATTTTGCTCTTTGTTTATACTTTGAATTTCACATATAAGAGAAACCATGCAGTATTTAAATTTGTTTGTGTGATTTACTTCACTTAGCATTATGGTCACAAGGCGCATCCATTTTCCAAGAGCTGATTTGAGTTTATCCTTCTTTATGGCAGAGTAGTACTCCATCTTGTTAAATACCGTGTTTTCTTTATCCATTCATCTGTTGACAATTTATAGGCTGCTTCCAAGATTTGGCATGGTGAATTGTGCTACTATAAACACAGGTATGCATGTATTGCTATAATACAATGTCTAACTCCTTTAGGATGACACCTAAGAGGAGAATGTCTGGGTCACATGGAATTTCTAGTTTTAGTTTTTTGAGGAATTTCCATACTGATCTCCACAATGGTTCTCTGGGTTTTGTACATTAATGTTAATGCAGTGGTTGAACTCAATGGAGTATAGTTTTCAAGTATGCCTAGTTTATCTCTTCATCACTTTTTTTTTTTTTTTTTTTGAGGCAGGGTCTCACTGTGTAATTCAGGCTGTCCTTGAACTCATTACGTAGCCTGGGCTGACCCTGAACCTGCAGCCATCCTGCCTCAGCCTTGCGGTGCTGGAATTATAGGCATGCCTACTGTGCCCTCCTTTATCAATTTTTGTCTGTCCAATTGCCTTCTGGGTCTCCAGTGGGTTCTGAGCTTTTTCCCCTGGCCCTGTCAACCCTGGCTGGTGTTGTCATAATGTGGACAGTGGCCCGCGGCTGGGTGGTTAGCAGGGTTTCTTGCGTGTGGTTGAACATGGGGTTTAATGGAAAAGACGTGTCCGGCTCTCATAAACTGCAGGTTAACTCTGCACCAGGATGTCATGTAAGTTGTTCTCTGTTATTTTGAAAAGCGTTGCTGAAGGACCATTTATTTCGGGAGAAACCCTCGACACTTCCAGCGACTTGATGCTGGCCCAGATGCTGCAGATGGAGTTTGACAGAGAGTATGATGCCCAGCTGAGACGGGAAGAAAAGAAATTCAATGGGGACAGCAAAGGTACCATGGCTTTTCCGCGATGATCAGTGGGTGGGAGAAAGTGCCTGCATTATGCCCCCAAAAACATCTTCCACGCTTTGCCTTTTCAGTTTCCATTTCCTTTGAGAATTACCGCAAAGTGCATCCTTTTGAAGACAGCGACAGCTCTGAAGACGAGGTAGATTGGCAGGACACTCGCGATGACCCCTACAGGCCAGGTAGTGTAATGGCGCTGGGAGGAGTGTGGAAAGCTGGATTTGCCCAGTGAACGCTTTTACTTTTATGTTTATCTTTGAACCTCATTTGGTAATTTACTGTTAGATTCAAATGCATGTTCAGACAGTGTTGACTGCAGTGATTTAGTTTTTCCAGTTTTCATAACCTTGGCTTGTTTTAATCGCCTTTAGCAAAACCAGTTCCCACTCCCAAAAAGGGTTTTATTGGAAAAGGAAAAGACATCACCACAAAACACGATGAAGTGGTGTGTGGGAGAAAGAACACAGCAAGAATGGAAAATGTAAGTTACAGATTCTGTCTCTCACTCCAGAGTTTGTTGGGATACCCTACAAAAGCAGAATTAGAAATACAATCTTAAAAATTTTCTAAAAATGTCTTTTTTCCCAAAGATATTTTAGATGCCATGGAACTCAGACACCAAAGACATATAAAGTACCTCAGAATAAAACCCTCCAGGAGTATGTTGAAAGCTAATTTGATTTATATTGATTATAAAATTAAAGAGTTCTTACATAACATTTATTTTTCCACACATTATTTTTTATAAAATAGTGCCCTTATCCAAGAAACAGATTACAGTGCTCACTGGAGTTAGAAATGGGAGTGAAAAATGCTTTTTACTATATATTGTTTTATACTGCTGGATTTTTTTTTTTTTTTTTTTTGAGACAGGGTCTCGCTTTGTAATTCAGGCTGGCCCTGAGCTCACTGTGTAGCCCAGGCAAGCTTCGAACTCAGCAATCCTCCTGTCTCTGCCTCCCGAGTGCTGTTGGATTTTTTTTCCAGTGCAGAGAATTGAACCTCGGGCCTCTAACATTTTAGGCAAGTGCTTATACTTAACTATACCTCAGCTGGTGCTTTTTGTAGAATTTTGCGCTTGAACTACCTCTTTCAAAATCAGAAATAAAATTTAATTTTAAAGTGGTAGCATTCTAGGGTCACGCATGATAGCGCTTGCCTGTAATCCCAGCACTTGGGAGACTGAGACAGGATCATTGCAAGTTGGAGGTTAGCACAGGCTACATAGTGAGCTCAAGGTCAGCCTGAACTGCATAGCAAGACCTGTCTCAAAAACAAACAAAAGCTCTATTGCTGTCTTTTGAATGAGTGAAGTTTTGGGTTTTTTCTCTGCAGTAGCATTGGGTTTTGTTTTTATAGCACAGTCGAGTACCGAATATGAAATTTGTTCCTAATGAAGACTATAATGTCACTTTTAAAAAATATCTCTAGGGCCTAGGGATTTAACTCAAATGGTACCACACCTACCTTGGAAGCACAAAGGCCTGAGTTTGATCCCCAGTACCACAAAAAAAAAAAAAAAAAAAAAATCTCTAAAAATACGTAGATGCTAATTCTTTTATTTTTGGCAGTTTGGGCCTGAATTTCAGGTAGGAGATGGAATTGGAATGGATTTAAAACTATCAAACCATGTTTTCAATGCTTTAAAACAACACGCCTACTCTGAAGAACGGCGGAGCGCCCGCCTACATGAAAAGAAGGAGCATTCCACTGCGGTGAGTGGGGGACGCTCTTTAGTGGAAAGATTTACTTTGGAAATGTCCATGTTTGAGCGAACAAAACAAAACTTCACATTGGATACTTTTTTGTGAGAGCCACTTTTGAATTCAAAGACATAAATACATCTGGAGGATATACTAATAAGTGAAATCAATAGATCACAGATAGACAATTTCTGGATCTTCTCTTTGGCATGAACACCTGTAGATGCAAATGAGTTCTAGAAAGTAGGACAGCTTTTATAGAGTGGAATATTTCTATAGGAAACTTGGTGTGGGAATGTGATGAGGGGAAGGAATAAATATGATACAGAAAGAAAA